>JAZKJV010005320.1:0-305202 GCA_037367405.1 Ottelia alismoides | reverse complement strand
TCCAGCGCACCTTGGACCCCCCAGACTCATGACCCTCTTGAGTCTTGGTTCCCTCATACTCAGGGGTGGTTACTCTCAAACCAACCCTTTCATCTCCTCCGAGATTGTCGAGGAAGACCATCGCCTCGGTAATCCCTTCTTGATTTGTCCTCTGACACCGATCTTATTTACCCCCCAGGACTAGAGGACGAGATGCCGCCAAAAGTACCACCGGATGAGGAACAAATTTGACAGATTCTTGCTCGCCTCGCCGAAGCCGAACAGAAGAATGCAGATCTCACGGCGCGGATCCGACAGATTATAGTAGCAGGAGGAATCGACCGACCAATGGTCGATACCTACAACCCGGCGGAGAACGAGATTCAGAACTGGTTAGCACCCACAGTTCCCGCCCAGGCTTTTGAGCTGAAGCCCCACTTCCTTAGTCTGCCTCCGAAGTTCAACGGAAACCTAAACGAAGAACCATACACCTTCCTCCGTGACTTCGAGCTGGTGTGCAACAATCTTAGTCATCCCAATGTTGGCCAAGATTATATTCGACTGAAGGCCACCCCTTTTGCCTTAGGAGATAAGGCTGCTCATTGGCTGAAGAACTTAGGGGTGGTATGCACTACCTGGATGCAGTTCAAGGACCTATTCTTGAAAAAGTTCTACCCTCTCAGTAGGACAAACCAGATGACAACGAAGATCGCCAGCTTCGCCCAAGGACCCAGTGAACCTTTCCATGACGCTTGGGATAGGTTCAATGATTTTAGTACAGAAATGCCCCTGCCACGGCATTTCAAAGGCAATCTTAGTCCAGACCTTGTTCTGTGGTCTAACTCCGGAGATGCAGGGGTTAGTCAGTGCCGCATGTGGAGGAAGCTATCTGAACAAAAACGAGCACGCCGTATGGAAGATCCTGGAGCAGATGGCAGAACAGGCAGGTCGCAGGCCACCAGGGCCTATCAGTTGTCTCCCTCAATCCTATCCAATGAGACAATCCGAAGGACTGTAGCGGATCTGACTGAGGACCTTATCCCCAGCATGGGGATGATTGCCGACAAGCTTACCATGGTCGAGCAGATCCATAAGAGAGTCACGGAACTTGAGTCTCTTTCGCGCCTACCAAAGCAAGTGGAGGAACTTTCTGAGAAGGTAGCTAAGATAAAGCTACCTGCCCCTTCGGCACCACCTGTACCTGTACATCAAGTCCATCTTGTACAGGAACAGGCACCGGGGTCTCATAGTAGCTGGGATCAGACTTACACCCAGCAGAACCAGCATGCACCTCCACAAGTGGAGACGGGATACGAGGAGCCTCCGCAAGTGTACGAGATCAACGGGCTTTGGTATAGCGTGACCCGATTGTTAGGCAAACCAAAATGGGGAAGGATCAGCCACACCGTCCATCCCCAGCCTACCAAGAAACCAGGCCCGTTCCTACACCGCGTTTTCAGTCCAGGCCAGAACAAGGGTACCAGCAGCAGCAGCGCACGTATCAGCAGGGCCCAGCACAGTCCCACCAGCAGCAGCAGTATCGGCATGGCCAGCAGGGCCACTCCCGAACCTCATCCGCACAGTAGCCAGCCCAGCCCACCGAATTGGAGTCTCTCACCTTGGCGATCCAGACCCTGTCTGATAGGGTCCAACAGATGCAGAATGACTACCTGGACATGAGAACCGACATCAATCGGGTCTCTCGTACCCAGGACCAACAGATGGTGCCAAAGACCCCAATTCCCGCACAGGTTCAGGCCAACCCGAACAGCTTACACCATGGCCAGAACCGACCTCGAGATCAGGTATATTATTCAGATAATTATTTATCTGAACATGAGATCCTTTCATACGATAATGTAAATCATATGTCCCTCAGGAGCGAAAGGACCGTGACCATACCTGATCGGGCACGGGCACAGAAGGAAGGAGCCTCCGAGACTCTACCTGAGGAGAACTCGGAGGAAGAAAAGGAGGAGCACCACCACCATCGTCGGCAGAAGAAGAGGACATCTGAGTCCTAAAAGCAGCATTCTCGCATCCGCATGGAGTCCGACGAAACCGATGAAGAGCCTGCACCTCCATCTGAGGAGGATCGTCCAACAGTCGCGGAAGAAGCAGCACCGGTTTCGCCTCAGCATTTTCATTTCAATCAGAGTCAGAGTCCTAGTTTGTTTCAGAGTCAGAGTCATGCAAATAACTCAGTTCCTGATCTTAATGAGAATCTTTCAGTTTCCGAACATGAGTTGGAGTCAATAATCCCTTTCCCCCGAGCTCTCAAGGGTGGAAAGAAGAAACCAAAAAAATCCAAAAAGATGGCCCTGAAATGGCAGAGTTCTGCAATAAACACATCAAGGTCACAATCCCCTTTGACAAGTTCGTGGAAATGACCCCTGCATTCCAAAAATACCTTAAGGTGAGATGCACACCTACTAGGGTTAGCAGGAAGACCAAAAGCTGTGTTGAGAAACACGTGTTATCAGTAGCCACGACTTGTGCAATTAAGAACTCGTTTCCTAGGAAACGAAGAGACATGGGTGCACATTATGTAGTGAGTCATGTTGATGACATCGCGTTTGCACGCACTCTCCTAGACAATGGTTCCTCAATCAATCTGATGCCTACAGCCCTCTATGAGCGGCTTAATCTCGGACCTCTTAGGAAATCTAGAGCTCTTCTACAGTTTGCTGACAAATCAACCAAGAGGTCCCAAGGAGAATTAAGGAACATTGTGATTAAAGTCAAGGGGCAAGAATACATAGTGGACTTCACTGTCCTGGATATGGAAACCCCTAGTAATTGGAGAGATTCCCAGATCATTCTAGGTAGGCCCTTCCTCATAACAGCAGGGGCCTTATTTGATTATAAGAATGGGAAGATTCAGTTCCAAACTCCAGGCGGAGATGAGGAACTTGAAATGAAGCAGACAAGATGGCAGAGATCAGATTCAGAATCCAGCACCGAGTACTCTTTTACCAGAACAGACTGCGAGCATGTAGACTTAGTTGGGCCATGGAGACAGAACCCAGCCAGCACCGATGTGTCCATCTCCTCCGAAGATGATCCAGTGCATGAGTCAGTCTGCGAGATCCTCATGAACGAGTACAGCTCTGAGCCTGCATCGCCCTACATCTTCGATGACGTAGAGGCCCAGTTGGGCTTGTCACTCCTTACATCTCTAGGACAATCGGAAGATGAGGATGACGAGTCGGACGAGGCGCTTGCCGATTGTATGGAGACCTTTGACGATCCGACTCCAGAGCCGAACTTGGTGGCAGCTATCACAGAGAACGATCCGGGCACTTCCAACACTGAAGCAGATCAGATTGAGCCCGATTTCTTAGATGATCACACTATTCCTGAGCTCAAACCCTTACCCACAACATTAAAAATACGCCTTCCTTGCGGGTCAGGACAAGAAATTTCCGGTCATCATCAGTTCGCGATTGACCGAGGAGCAGGAATCTCGCTTGCTAGAGATCCTGGAGAAAAACCGCAAGGCGATAGGCTGGAGCATTTCTGATCTTCACGGGATAAATCCCGCTCTGTGTTCGCACCATATTTACTTGGAGAATGAAGCCAAACCCTCTCGTGAATTCCAACGCCGGTTGAATCCAAATTTACGAGAGGTCGTGAAGAAGGAGATAGAAAAATGGTGCGACACGGGGTTCATTTACCCAATCTCCGACTCTAAGTGGGTGGCCCCAATCCATGTTGTCCCGAAGATGTCGGGAATTCAGACGACCACCAACGAGGATGGAGAGGAGATCGTGACGAGAGTACCCACGTCGTGGCGCGTCTGTGTGGATTACAGACGCCTGAATGCCGCGACGAAGAAGGATCATTTCCCCCTATCGTTCATTGATCAGATCTTAGAGAGACTAGCGGGGAAAGAGTTCTTCTGCTTCTTAGATGGGTTCTCGGGCTACAATCAAGTAGCCATAGCTCTTGAGGACCAGGAAAAGACCACGTTTACATGCCCCTTTGGTACCTATGCTTTCAGGCGCATGCCTTTTGGGCTATGCAATGCTCCAGGTACTTTCCAAAGGTGCATGATTGCTGTATTCGCCGAAATGGTCGGCGAATTCCTGGAAGTCTTCATGGATGACTTCTCGGTCCATGGCGATTCCTTCGATTCCTGTCTTAGGAATCTAGACCGAGTCCTAAAAAGATGTTGTGAGGTTAATCTGGTGCTCTCCTGGGAGAAAAGTCACTTCATGGTGACGGAGGGCATAGTGTTGGGGCATGTCATCTCCAAGAGAGGAATGGAGGTTGACCCTGCCAAGGTGGATGTGATCAGACGACTCCAGCCACCAACCAACGTAAAGCAGTTGCGGTCGTTCTTTGGGCATGTTGGAATTTATCGGAGATTCATTAAGGATTTTTCTAAGATTGCCCGACCGCTAACTGAGCTTTTTGGCAAAGACATGGAGTTTATTATTGATCACAAATGTCTTGAGGCCTTTAAGCTTCTGCAAGGAATGATTATGGACGCACCTATCCTACAAGCCCCAGATTGGTCTCTACCTTTTGAGATCATGACGGACGCCTCAGACTATGCTGTTGGGGCTTTGTTGGGACAAAGAAGAGATGGCATTCCGTTCGCAATTCACTACGCAAGCAAAGTGCTTGATACTGCTCAACGTAACTATACAATTACGAAAAAGGAAATGCTTGCGGTAGTGTTTGCCTTGGACAAATTTAGATCGCACCTAATCGGATCCAAGGTAATGTGTTCACTGACCATACGGCCCTACGGTATTTGATGGAGAAAAAGGACGCGAAAGCGCGTCTTCTTCGATGGATTTTACTTATCCAGGAGTTTGATTTGGACATCCGTGATAAACCTGGAAAGAAGAATGTAGTGGCCGATCATCTTTCTCGTCTCGAAGATCTTAATACTTCCGAGGTTTCACCAATTCGAGACTCCTTCCCGGACGAGTCGATTTTTGTTATCGACTCACTCCCATGGTACGCCAATATCGTGAATTATCTTGTCTCCAAGAAAGTTCCCGAAGATTGGCCCAAGAGCCAAATTGACCGACTAAAGTCGGACGCTAGACACTACCATTGGGAGGATCCGATCCTTTTCTTTGAAGGATCGGATTGTGTCTGTAGACGGTGTATTCCTCAGGAGGAATACCAGAGTGTCCTTTCTTTATGCCACAGCTTGGAGGCAGGAGGACACCACTCTGGGAAGAGGACCGCATGGAGGTACTTCAGGTGGCTTCTACTGGCCGACTCTGTTTCGCGATGCCACCGCCTTCGCGAAGTCGTGCCCAGTTTGCCAGAGAATGGGAGGAACCGTTGGTTCGAAGGATGAGATGCCAATGCAGCCGGTCATCATTTGTGATGTCTTTGACGCCTGGGGCATCGATTTCATGGGCCCATTCCCAATCAGCCACGGGTTCGAATATATCCTTCTTGCGGTTGATTATCTATCCAGATGGGTGGAGGCTATCCCAACCCGAGCCGCAGACAGCAGAACTGTCTGTAAATTCATCAGAGAGCACATAATCTCTAGGTTCAGGATCCCCAAAATGATGATATCAGACGGGGGTAGCCACTTTGTGAATCGGGAGGTAAAGAAACTACTCCTGAAGGACTACGGCATGGAACACCGTGTCACGAGTCCTTACCACCCACAAACCAATGGTATGGCTGAGGTGTCAAATAGGGAGGTGAAAACCATATTGCAAAAGCTTGTCCGCCCGGACAGGAAGGACTGGTCTCAGATCTTGGATCAAGTCCTCTGGGTGTATAGGACAGCTTACAAGACACCGTTAGGAACCTCCCCATTCCGAATGGTATTCGGAAATCCGTGCCATTTGCCCGCAGAGTTAGTGCACAAATCAGAATGAGCAATCAAGAAAGGTCAACTGGAACACGCGCCTAGGACAGAAACAGAGAGACATGGATCTGAATGAGCTTGTGGAAGTCAGAAACCGCGCATACGACAACAGTTTGGTGTACAAGGACAAGGTGAAGCGCTGGCATGATAGATATATCAGACGAAGAACCTTTGTTCCTGGACAGAAGGTATGGTTGTTTAATGCTAGGCTGAAGTTCTTCCAAGGCAAGTTGAAGTCCAAGTGGACAGGCCCATTTGTCGTCCGTACGGTGCATGATAGTGGATGTGTCGAGATCTCAGATCTTGCAGATGACGCACCGACATTCCTTGTGAATGGACAACTGTTGAAGAACTTTGTCGAATCCAATGAGCAGTTAGTCCATGTTGAGGAGATTGTATTCATGCGCGAGACAGATTCAGCAGATACACCTCGAGCCGCGTATGAGGCCTTGCAGCAGTGAGCTCCAGCCATCCGCAGCATCTCGAAAGATTCAAACCAACTCATTTGTATATACCATCTTTTACATCCTTTCCTTTCCCCACGACTCTAGTAACCCATCTCCACATCATCGAACCACTATCTTGGACTATACTTAGGATGACCAGATCCTAAGTATAGGGGGGAGGAGTCACTCGAGTCGGTTCTTTGTACATTCTCTAGATCACATTGGTCCCCTTACCTATTTCCAGCCTATACTTAGGCTGACCTAAGCCTAGGTATGGGGGGGACCAATGCCCGCTGTATATACTCCTCCATTTCCCCTCTTAACCTCGTCCGCCCCATTTTTGATCTTCTTCTACACTTAGGCTGCCAAAGCCTAAGTATAGGGGGGCGTAACGACTTCTATACTTTTTATACTTTTAGCTCTCCTACGCTTAGCCCAAGCTATGTCTTTTTAGTCGCTTTTCGTGCTCTGAGGACATAGCACACGCTAAGTATAGGGGGGCATGTACATATTACATATATACTTTACCCATAGCTCGTACTTTCGCGTATTTTCGCATATTTTTGTATATATTATGCAATAAGTACGGGGTGGGTAAAATTAAAAAAATTTACTATGTATATTATTGTAAAAATTGTTGTATAAAATGAAAATGTCAATAATAAAGGCTTCTTATTTACTCTTGCATACCATCTCTGCATCTAAAAAGAAAAGAAAAAGAGTCTTGCATTTTCATAGCATGACATCTCATCTGCATACTTTGCATATGCAAAGTGAAAAGCTAGTGGGTTCTGAACCAAGTTATGAGTAGATACTGAGGATGGACTTGATTTGACCTTAATCCACCTAATTTCAGAGGAACCTTATAGGAACTGGAGTTAAGATTTCTCAGGTCAAGTGACTTAATTCTTTGAGTCTGCTAGTCTATGTTCACATGTCATCTTGATTAGTCTAAGTAGAATATCTCGTGCACACGCATAATTCTTTTAGACAGTGACCTAACTTGGACAAAGCACAATACACGTAGCTCTTCATTGATGAGGTGGTGAGGAGGTAGAATCCTTTAGCTTGGAGTAGCACACGGGTGGAAACATCCGTCCTCCTCTAGGGAGGGTAGTGCATCTCAACCTAGTCTGGTGGTGTTAAAGTCTAAGGACGGGACGCTGTGGGTTGCAATAATGCTTCAAAAGAGGGATAATCTACTGGCTCAAGAGGAAAAACTCCTGATGTACATGCTTCACCTTGCATATAGTTCAAAAAAAAAGCCTGTTGGAGTATGTATACTAGCAAGAAGTCTGCAGCTGGATGACTTGGCTACACTGGTCAGGCATCTCGGGATAGGTTAGCTACACTGGCTTCCGTCCATTCTTTATTCTTGTCTCTACCCCCTCTTCTTGAGTTGGTCGCACTTGAACTTAGAAGGTAATACCCCGCTCCTCGAGGAAAGAGTTACTGGACCGGGTTATTGAGTTACCTTGTTAGAGGAGGCTGGTTCCGAGTCATTTCTGATGTGGAGAGCTATTTATCACTTACACAGTACAAGTAAGAACCATAGTCATCAGAAATTTGCGTTTGAGGATTTGTTCTGACCTGACTGTTAAGGCGTCTTGAATAGAAGACTTGTGGAACTTGAAGTCTGTTAGGTCTTAAGTTCAGATCCCAATAAGGTTCCGCCACACAATTAATCCAAAGGTCGAGTCAAGCTCCATTTTTAACTTTTGTTCATGACCTTGGCATGGAACCCAAAATCATTTCACTCTTGCATTTCATTTAGTTGCTCGGGGACGAGCAAGGTTTAAGTATAGGGGGTTGATGAATATGTAATTCATCACTTCAAAAGTAAAAAATAGAGCATTGTTCCCGAGTAAATAGAGGTATATTTCCCTTTATAATGCATAAATAGCATTCATGCATACATACATAATACATGCATTTTAGCAGTCCATTTGCATTTAAATAAGAAGCCAAAAACCCTTGTAAAATATCCACTTACCAAAATAACCTCTTCCTTATAATATGTACTCCTTAGTTAATAATATAGGGAAGAAAGCCAAAAATCCCCCTTGTAAATTAGCCAATAAAGTCCTAGAACCACTGGATCAGAAAATACACAGAGATCCCTCACATAAACTCCAAAATAGGTCTACTCACTCTTAGAATACTACACATTAAAAGACCTTTAAAATGAGACCAATTTCATCAAGTTTGGAGCTCGTATGAAGAAGTTGGGTTTTTTGGGCCACTTTGTATACTACATATATCTATAAATTGTATCTTTGTATTTTTTGTATCATACTTGACCTCATCTCCGTCTTTGGTCAACATGAAACTTGTAGATCTCATCAAGATCTACAACTTTCATGTTTTGAGTTTTTCCGAATTCGGTCCCCTTTTCTCTCTACACTAAATTTTCTTCTCACCCAATCACAGCAGGCCACGTGGTGCCCTCTGGTTGCGCCATGTAGCCCGCTGCCCTTGCCTCATCCGCCCACAGCTACAACCGTTGTATTACCTTCCAGATCCAACGGCCTAGTCGCCTCCACGTACGCTTTGATTTCCAGCCGTCTGATCCACCTTAACCTTTAATCTGATCCGCTCGTCGGCGCTTTAATCTCATCACACCACGTGGCAGCATATGGACCTTCGATAGCGCCTTCATCCATCCATCTCAGCCGCTAATTCCACAGTAACCATCAACCGTCCGATGAATTCCTTCATTTCATCTCCACCATTCACCAGCGCCGCGCCCACAACGCACCACGTGGCGCAATCGCACCCCTTGATCGATTCGCCTTTGATCTAATCCTACCCAGCCATTAGCGCTTCGATCTGGGCTGTTGGATCACACGATCCAACGGCCAGGACTTCGTCTCCTACCTCCGATCGCCCTCTCTCCCACGTTCTCTGCCTTGCGGAGGGAGCACCCCCTTCCTATTCTTGGCATCGCCTCTACCACCGCAGATGACCGCCACCACCACCACGATGACCCCCACTCATCCCTGATCTTCGACAACCACCCCATCACCCACGACGACCTCCAGCTCTCTCCCACAAACTCCATAAACCTCGCCCCATCTCCACTCCAGCCGAAATCTTCATCCTTTAAATACCCCCTCTCCGGCCATCGTTACACCCATCCGCTCCTCGTGAGAGACGCCCCGAGCTTGGAGCTTCAAATTTGTGACAGAAATTGCGAGTGTCCTCGAGCAAAGACGTCCGTCTTCTCCGACGAGATCCTCGGCCTCCGTCGAGTCGCAGCCCTCCTCCGCAGAGCCGCTGCTTGAGCTCAGGGATCCACCGGCCCTTCGAGCGACGACCTGGAACTCAAGGAAGAGCTCCAATCCCCAGGTGACGCCTCCATCCCTCTTCGATCTTCTTTTCATTTTTCTTCGCTCTTTCTCGCCTTTTATTCGCTGCCTCCGGTCATCTTCTTGCCTCCATTCCATCCCGCCGAGCTTCGCATCGGAGCTCCCATCTTCGCAGTTACCTTCACGCCCTCCGACGACGCCTTCCATATTCCAGCAGCTTAAGCCCCGCCACTTGGCCGGAGCTTCTTCGCCAGACCACCGCAGTACCACTTAGGCCTCGCCAACCATCCTATCACCTTCACGAGCGCACACACGAGCTCCGGCTCTACCTTTAACACTTGCAGGTGCCAAATGATTCATTGATCGGAGCCTCGCCGGAGTCGTCTTTGACATTCATCGTCTTCCACCTCCGTAGATCTTCTCCGACTCGTGGGATCACCGCCACCTTCGCCGCATTGCCACGAACCTTCTGGGATAGCTCCGACAAGTCGGAGAGCTTCATCGACACGAGGAAGGACGGGAAGAGCAAAGGCATCTTCGCTGGAGCCCCGCCATCTCCTCTGCAGGCGGCGGAGGAGCATCGGAGGAGAAGTACAGCTGCCGTTCGATCACATCGATCGAACGGTCCACAGCGTGTCGCGTAGCCTCTCAGCTGAGCTTCACAGGAGTCGTTGGATCCCTTTAGATCCAACGGCGCCTAGTGCGCCACGCGTACCCCTTCCGCAGCAGCTCGCAGCCGTTGGATACCTCATCCCATCCAGCGACGGACCGTCAGCCACGTCACCATCTCCACCGCAGCCAGTAGCCATTGGATCATCATAGATCTAACGGCCTGAGGTCACGCCACGAGTCTTCATCGCCACCCATTGGATAGAGCTCGATCCAACAGTCCACAGCGTGCCACGCAGCTTCGGTCCGAGCCTCTTCCCCGAGCCTAGGCTCGGATCGCCCACGCCTCACTCCAGACCTTCAAAAGCGCCCGAGCCGAGCCCCGAGCATCCGCAGCTATCCGAACCTAGGCCGCCCACGTGAGGAGCACGTGCGGCCTGGGAAATTTACACAGAGGCCCCTGGAACTTTCAAATATTGCAAAAAGGTCCCTGTGAAGCAGACCCCACGTGAGGAGCACGTGCCTTGTGGAGAAATTGCACTCGAGTCCCCAGCATTATAGGTAATTGCATTTAAGTACCTGTCATCATATTTGCTTTATGTATTTTTATTTTGCTGTATTGCATTTACACCCCTGTGTTTGCACACATCCCTAGGTTGCATTTTATATCATTTTTAAATTCTAAAAGTTGCATTTTGTTGAGAAACTTGTCCTCTATCTATTGAGAAACGTGTCATATTTTTGTAATTTCAGTAAATTTTTAAATGAATTAATTGGTTGATTTGTGGAATATTTTGCCCAGTGACACCTTTTAATTTATAGTTAATTCTCTGTGATTCCAAAAATCATCAAAAATTCACAGTAGCTTTAGGACAGTGAACTTAACATGCCATAAAAATTTCATGTCATTTGCACACATATCGAGCCTAAATAAATTGTTGAGTGATTTTCTCATTTTAATTTCAATAAATTCATTTCACATTAAAATTAACATCTGTCAATTTTCCTGGATACCTTATCATTAGAGCTATTTAGGATAATTTTGTCTCTTGGAAAAATTGTGATTTGTTATTTATTAAAAATTAATTGGAGAAAATCACCCTGTCTGCATATTTAATCCACAGTAATTTCATTTAGTGTCTAAAAATTACAAAAAATTAGAGTAGCTTAATTTCATCACATTTCATAATCTAGCCAAGTTTCATAATTTTTGGAATTAATTTGACCATCTTTCTGAATTAACATTTAATTGGGCCTGATTTTGCATGTGTATTGCATAAAAAAACCGAAAAAGACCAAAAATATTCCCTCCGAAAATCTCACACTTGGACTTTGCTAAAATTTGACCTAAGGAGATAGATGCCTCCCTGAGTTCGACCTTGGACTTCCACCAAGTAAAAAAAATCACCGCTTGAAATTGACTCAAATATGATTAAAAGTGGTTTTTGATTAGCCTCTCGTATCCGACTGCAACGAACGACATCTAATTAATTTGGACATTAATTTGCTCGAATTAACATAGGGTGCGGAGCGGTTATCAGGCATCAAACAACCATACTCTCTGATCCGGCTCAAACTGCTTATGGCTGATATGAGAATCATGTCACTCCTTCACTCGCTCCTTGTAATGTAGGTTGCTCGAAAAGGCTTCATCTCTAAGATCCCACAGGGCTGCCAATTCTGCCCTCCTCTGATCTCCTATACTCATTGGATCTAAAAGTATATCTGTGACAACCCAAAGTGACTTATGCCTAATCTCAACAGGTAAATGGCAGGGCTTGCCATAAACGAGGTGAAAGGGAGATGTACCCAAAGGAGTCTTGAAGGACGTTCGATATGCCCACAAGATCGAGTCCAAAAGCTGTGACCAATCCTTTTGGTCAGGGCGGACGACCTTCTACAATATAGTAGTCTTGATCTCCCTATCTGACACTTCAGCAAGACCATTTGTCTGAGGGTGGTATGGAGTGACTACTCGATGGTCAATGCTGAACTCACTAGCAAGGGCCTTTACCTTATCGTTGACGAAATGAGGCCCCCCGTCAGATATCAAAACTCGAGGTACCCCGAACCGTGAAATGATGTTCTTCCTCAAAAATCTGCATACAGTCCTAGCATCTGCGATTCGGGCAGGGATGGCCTCAACCCAACGACTCACATGATCAACGGCTAACAGAATGTACTCGAATCCATGGATCTTAGGAAAATGGACCCATGAAATCAAATGCCCCATGCATCAAAAAACTCACAGAAGTGAATGGGCTGCATCGGCATCATATCACGCTGTCTACAAGTGCCCATCCTCTGACAGTCAGTACATCTCTTCACGAATTCATCAGAATCCTTGAAGAGAGTAGGCCACCATAGATCGGATTGGAGCACTTTTTATGTCGTTCTCCTTCCAGAGTGATGTCCTCCTGCCTCCAGCTTGTGGTAGTAGGTGAGGACGCTATGGTGCTCCTCCTGAGGAATGCACCGTCGCCAGACACTATCCCCTTGTTCATGGTAAAGGATGGGATCCTCCCAATGGTAAGACTTGGCCTTCGCTAGGAAGGTCTCAAGTCTCTGCCTGGGCCAACCTTGTGAAACTTTCTTGACAACAAGATAGTTCACAATGTCGGCGTACTACGGGAGCGAGTTGATAGCAAGGATCGACTCATCTGGGAAGGTCTCTGTGATAGGATCAATCTGCTCACAATCCTCAAGATGCTCTAATCGGGAGAGATGATCCGCCACCACATTCTTGACTCCAGGCTTATCCTTGATCTCAATATCAAACTCCTGGAGTAGAAGGATCCATCTAGTCAGTCTCGCTTTGGCATCCTTCTTTGCCATGAGGTACTTGATGGCGGTATGATCAGTAAAGATAGTCACTCTAGATCCAATGATATATAATATGAACTTATCTAGGGCAAAGACTACGACTAGCATCTCCTTCTCAGTGACGGTGTAGTTCCGCTTGCGGCATCCAATGTACGACTAGCGTAGTGAATGGCAAATGGTGCTCCATCCTTCCTCTGTCCCAGCACGGCCCCCACGACAAAATCGGAGGCATCCGTCATGATCTCGAATGGGAGAGACCAATCAGGCAGCTGGAGGATAGGAGCCTCAACAACTACACTCTTGAGAGTCTCAAATGATGCAAGACACTTATCATCTACAATGAACTCGGTGTCTTTGGTCAATAGATCAGTCAACGGTCGGGCAATCCTGCTGAAATCATGAATGAAGTGTCGGTAGAAACCGACGTGCCCAGAAAAGATCGTAACTGTCGCAGATTGGATGGTGGATTGAGTTTTCTAATGATATCCACCTTGGCCGGATAAAACTCCATGCCCCTGTTGGAGATGATATGACCAAGGACCATCCCTTGAGTCACCATGAAGTGACTCTTCTCCCAAGATAACACAAGATGGACCTCGATGCATCGTTGAAGGATGCGGTCTAGGCATTCAAGACAAGCATCAAACCCATCGCCATAGACCGAAAAGTCGTCCATGAAGACCTCTAAGCAATCACCCACCATGTCCAAAGAGATGGACAACATGCACCTCTGGAATGTCATCGGGGCGTTACATAGACCAAAGGCATATGTCTGAAAGCGTACGTCCCAAAGGGATAGGTGAATGTGGTCTTGTCCTGGTCTTCTGGCACAATGGCCACCTGATTGTATCCGAAGTACCCGTCAAGAAAGCAGTAATGACTCTTCCCGGCTAGCCTCTCTATAATCTGATCAATAAAAGGCAACGGGAAATGGTACTTCTTGGTGGCCTGGTTCAATTGTCTGTAGTCCACACAGACCCTCCAAGAAGTGGGTACCCGAGTAGAGATCTCCTCTCCAGACTCACTCACGACTATAGTGATGCCCGTCTTCTTGGGTACCACATGTAACAGACTGACCCACTTGGAGTCGGAGATGGGGTAGATAAAATCGGCGCTCCACCATGGAAATCTCCTTCATGACAACCTCTCGAAGGTTCGGGTTCAGCCGCCGCTGGAACTCACGTGACGACTTAGCGTCCTCTTCGAGATAAATATGGTGGGAGCACAGAGTTGGACTTATCCCCTAGAGATCAGATACACTTCATCCTATCGCCTTGTGGTTCTTTTCAAGAACCTCCATCAAACGAGATTCGTGCTCTCCAGTCAAATCTGTTGAGATAATGACTGGGTGCATCTCATGCTTGCCTGCAAGGAACCTATACTGCAGCGACTGCGGCAAGGGCTTCCGCTCTAGACAACTAGAAGCTGGCGGATCTGGTCTCTGAAAGGTCTGAGTGAACGCAACCAAATCTGCATGGGAGAACTCTTGCTGAACTGGAAAATCTGGTGAAGACTGCTCTGCCGGTTTGTCTATACTCTGAATAGGATCAATCTCCACCCTAGATGCTGGCTCTGTAGGAATCAGACATGGAATCATATCATCGAACTCTGCCCAATCAATATATGACCCCAAGGGATCTGAATCTGAATCAAAAGACAAATCAATTGCCTCGCTATCCGGAATGCGATCTACTGTGATTTTTTGGGTTTTCTTTTTTGGTCCCCTTATCCAAGCGGAGTACTTGGGGAAAGGGGATGGTTGGGCCCTCCTCAGATGGAGGGTTGGGATCGAGTCACTGCTGTTGTTACAAAGTAGAATCCATACAAACATCTCCAATCAACACCGATGAAGTCACAAATAAAGAACCCTTTCCTTTATTTCCAAAATAGTCCTGAGATACATCAACAGAAGGAAATGCAACAGGAATAGAAATGGTGGCCTCAACACCACCCTCGGCATCTGGACCTGCGGCATCAGTACCGCACTCTGGCTCAGCATCGAATCTGGTGGCATCAGCACCACCTCCTGCATCTGGTGAAGCGACGGCCTCAGTACCGTCAGTTGGATCAACATCCTTGGTGGCGTCAGCACCACCGTCATCATCACCATCACGAGCGGCATCAGTATCGCTCTCCTCCTCATCTGGTACTCATGAATCTGCATGTGGTCATCGCTCAGATGAGGCGCCACCGGCTGGCATCCTACCACTCCTAAGTGTAACAAAGTCAGTATCAAAATGGTATGCAGAAATATCACCAAGTGAATCACTAGGAGTGGTAACCTCTGTAAACTCTACCTGCTCAGACTTCCTCTTCAGGTTGTTCGGATTCATCTCAATATGTGCAGGTATGGCAGCCTTCCCTCTCACTATCTCTCTCATCTCCTGTCTGAACTCATCCATCTCCCGTCTGAAGGTGGCCTGCTGCTCGGAAATGAGGCGGGCTAGATCATCTAAGGCTGAGTTCTCATAGGCGGGCCCATGAGAACCTGACGGGTGGCCTCTCTGAAACTGAGGCTACTGCTGTTGAGAATGAGAGGGGTACTGGGTATGATACTGCTGAGTCTGCTGTTGCTGCCTCTAAGATTGTCCCTGTTGATAAGGACGAGGACCGGGCTGCTAGTAGTGTGACTGGATGTGGCTGTTGCAGTGGGAACTGGGGCTACTGCGGCTGTTGGCTATACTGGCCACCCTGAACTGGAGGCTACTACTAGAAACTGGTACCTCCGGTCGACCAACGGAATCCGGGATGGTCTCATCGGATCCCAGACTGAGGTCGGTCATACCAAATCCCGTTGACATCCATCAACGACTCCTGTTCGTAAGTGTGTGGGGGAAGGACTGCCAGGGGCTGATCTGACTGGTGGACCATCATCTGAGTGTCCTGAGATGGTGGTGGCCGGTAGTACTGCTGCAGCTGCTGAAACAACTCCGTCTGAACATGATGAACCTGTCTGGGTTGGTTGGAGTGCCGGGACGAGTTGTTGCTGCCGGGATCCGCCCTTGACCTGAGACAGGGTTGAGAAGCCGTCTGTGCCTCCTGGAGATACATGATCCGGGTCTTCAGGTCACTCAGCGTCTGTGCCATCTGATCTATCTGAGACATGCCCTGACACTGCTTCTTCTCAATCAACTCAATCCGGTCCAACTTCTCGCTGATAATCCCCATATCAGCGGTCGTCGACTCTGCCTGTGTTGCGGTTGCTGATGATGTAGAATGACCGACATCGACCCGTACTATCCTTTGATAGGACATGGCCTATAGCTGGGGCTTCCCCTAAGTGTACAATCGGGTTTGAGACATGACCGTGTAGTTCTCTGTCATCTTCTCATAGATGGCCCATACATGATCCTCATCCTTGGTGAAGTAGGAACCCCCACAGGATGCATTGACTAGCCCCTGCAGCTCTGGTGTAAGCCCACAAAAGAAACTCTGGACGAGATTGGGCTTAGATATATCATGGTGGGGACAGTGGTCAGTGAGCTCCCTGAATATGTCCCATGCCTCGTGAAACTACTCGTTGGGGAGCATGGAAAAGTTGCTGATCAGGGTCCTGTCTGCATTGGTCCGACCGAGTGGATAGTACTTGTTCAAGTACTCGTTCCAGAGTTGTTCTCATGTAGTGACAAATTTCCCTAGTGCTTCAACCAGCTGGCTGCTCAGTCTATGAGGGAGAAAGGGAAGGCCATCATCCTGATGGTATCCTCGTCCACAAGGCGATCGTGGACAATACTGCAGATCATCTCAAACTCCTGAAGATGGAGATGAAGCTCCTCTGTGGCGAGTCCGTGGAAGTGGGGAAGGAGCTGAATGGTCTGAGGCGGGAACTTGAAGTCTCCCGCAATGGTTGGCAGCACTATCCATCTGTGGGTTAGAGTTGCACCAGGGTTGTGCAATTCCCTCATCGCTCGTGCAGGTGCTGCTGGCTGTGCTGGCTCCTCAGAGTCTCTACCCTCAGGAATCTCTGGTCCTCTGCCTCCACCGGCTCTGCACTCCTCTTTATCGGCTCTCGTCTGCTCCATTTCTCGGCGCATGTCCACCATGAAAGCCCCCTGATCTCTGACCTGACGTTGCATGGTCTCCAGAGAGGCTAACATGGTGTTGTTGATGGCACCTTGATCCAATACGTACGTCTGTGTCCCGTTGGGTCCATCGGTGCGCTCTTCGCTGCTGGCCATAGTCTCTGCAAAGGCAAAAGACCCAAACTCAGGTGCCGATAAATCATCAACTGTCTGTTGCGATCTCTATTCGGGCACCTCAGGATTGGTAGAAGGGTGGTCGAGGGGGAACATGGCGGAATCAAACTCGGGTTTGGAGAGCAGGTCTCGGCTCTCACGAACCAACTCAGATGAACGGGCTGGAGTGCTCGAAAGCGGTGTAGCCAGAGGCTGCCTAAGGGATCTCCTGCCCATCATCTTGATGTAGCGAGTAAGGCGGATGAGATCTGAAAACACACAAGATCAGAAAGCAAACCCCCAATTCACCTACCGACGTGGAGCTGATGACCGTAAAGGCTCAGTCTTTTATCTTGTCAATTTATTAGGAGATAAAACAGTCTTTCAGAGCGATTAAGTGAGCTGGTAGGAACCCAATGCTCCTAACAGACTGTCCCGTATAAAAGGCCGGTAGTCTGCCAAGAGTTCGGGTATGGCTCTATCCTAGTGTGCGGGTCACTCTCTCGCTCATCCAAACCATACAATGAGGGTATTACTCTCCCAAGACAGAATTTTAAATGAGGAGTCTTTTAAGATCAAGTGAGTTTAGCAGTCCCACTTTTATAGTTTTTTAGGTATTTTTCAAGTAAACAATGCCTAATGAATTTTCTGGTTCTCCTAGTTATCTTAAGTCCAAAACATGGGAGAAAGCGAAAAGGCCGATGCGCGATCAAACACGATGATGCATGCAGAGTAAGAAATGCGTACCTGACTCCAACTCTCTACATGCAGGGTGATCCGTGCACAAAATAAAGATTGAAATTAAACTACCTGTATGATGCAAGAAGAAATCGGCCTTAGACGAAGCAATTTCTACACACGAAGCACATTAGCTAGCTAATTAGACTAAGTCCAGAGTCCGATCTTGGGAACCACTCGGTGTCCGCCACAACGGGTCATGCACGCGCTGTTTGTGGTTCCTTACGGCACGTGGACTCGAGCCTAATTAAACTAACTTTTTCTTTGTGAGTCAATTAATTAAGTCCAATTATCGATCTATAGGAACATGCAAATAATTAGGGTTGGGCCTTAATTAGTTACGTCACAGTCACAGAAAATCCTAAATCTAAGGGCCAAAACCTTCAAAAATCAGATAAGCAAGTCCACGGTGAGGTCCGCCGAGCACAGTAAAGAAATCGATGGAAAACAAAACCGACAAAAAAATCCACGGTGAGGTCAGCCGAGCACACCGGTGCTCGACGAAACAGACTCTGAAGTAATCACCAAGTCTGAGAGTGTCTGTTTGTATTATTACAATAATAATGCAGAAATAAATTCTAAGCTAATCTAACTAAACTACAGCT
This sequence comes from Ottelia alismoides, assembly GCA_037367405.1. NCBI lineage: Eukaryota > Viridiplantae > Streptophyta > Magnoliopsida > Alismatales > Hydrocharitaceae > Ottelia > Ottelia alismoides. Next base: position 286,668 of record JAZKJV010005320.1, on the reverse strand, counting down.
CCCCACACTCCTGCTCTGGCTCTCTCACGCTCTCCTGCGGCTTGATGCAGAAATAAGCCGCCTCCAAGTCACGTGGGTGCTTCGGCTCTCCGAAGATCGTCACCCTCTCTCGTCGGGCCCTCGCAAGAAAGTCAGAACAAAATTGTGTCAAACCACAATTATTTAAAAATATATATAAAAAATAATAAGTAAGAAATCACACAAAAAGGAAACTGACTACTAAGTCGTGCTCCCCGACAACGACGCCATTCTGATGAGCCGTGAAAAAGCCTGAGCGATTAAGGAAAGATAGTATCAATGGTCGTTGTGACCTTAACCACTCAGACCGGACTCAACAAGAAAAACAGACCACCAAACTAAGAATCAAACATGCAATGTATGTAGCAAGCGGTCTTGCTATTTATTTTAATATGGTATAGCAAACAGGGTCGAACCCAAGGAGCACGGAATGCGAAGGCTACGAAGTAGTCGAGAATCCAGAAAATAAAGAATTTGGCAGATTTTATATTTTCAATTTTTTTGGAATTTTTAATATTAGGAAAAAAGGCTAAGAAGACTAAAAAAGTCACAAACAAACAATTATTTAAAGCATCAAAAATACCCAAAAAATTATAATAAAAATATTTATGAGTTTTAAAAATATTCAGATGTTTCTGTTAATTTTCTTGATTTTTTTTTCTGATTTTTAGTTAATTTTCTAAAAATGAAATAAGGCTAAAAATGTTAGACAGTGTACAACCCAAATCTAAAGGCAAGTTAAAAATACTTAAAATGCCTATAAAATTCGAGCAATAATTTTAAAAGCTAACTACATAAACCTAAAATGTATTTTTTGATTTTTTTATGAATTTTTAATGATTTTTCTAAAGTTTTGAGTATTTTTTAATTTTTATGGTTTTTATAAATGGAAATAAGATGAAACTTGGAGTGAAGTGAAAACACGACAAAACAAGCGAAAGGATTTTTTTTGGAATTTTTCAAGGGTTTTTAATATTTTTCGTAGATTTTTAATGGCAGACAGTAGTTGTTTTGTGGTTTTTGAATTTTTAAAAATAATAAATGGAAACAAAATAAAACCAAAAATTCATGGAAATTTCTACACCATGGCAGGAGCCATGTGTCAAAAATTCTTGAGTTTTGGGCAATATTTGCTATTTATTCAATCAAAAATCAAAGGCACAACATACAAGGACCTAAATGCAATGAAAACATATTCCAGGAACTAAATAGTAACAATCACGAAAGGTGTGGGTCCTATCTGTAAATTTTCCTCAAATTCTAGCACATGTCCCAAATCAGCACGCACATGGGTATAAATGCAAATATTAAAACTATAACTTCAAAGCATAACATAGAATAAATCCAGGATGGTACATGCGATTAACCCACAAATTCACGTGACGATGCACGTGCAACCATACAGGTAGGGATGGGCATTGGGCTGGGTCGGCCCGGCCCAATCCGAAGCCCAGCCCAAAAATCCCGGCCCAACCCAAGCCCAAAAGAGGATTGGGCCGAGCCTGGGCCTATAATGTCGGTCCAAAAATACTTTGGGCTGGGCTCGGGCTTGGCTCGGCCCAACCCGATCCGGCCCAAGGCCCAGCCCGATCGGGGGCCTGAAGTTGGCCTGAGGGTAAACCCCAAGACCCATCCCGAACATGGGCATGGCCCTTAGATAAGATGTTTTTCCTACTAAGGTATATTGTATACGATTGTTGAATACCGATATTGCTATTGTTTAGCTATTGACTTCTCATTGAAATATTACTATTGTTTAGCCATCATTATTGATTCAAGATATGTGCAAACTTAGCTGTTATGTAGACATCTTAGATTCTTATGCATAGTTTAATAACTACTTTAATGTGGGCATTCTTATGCTTGTAACTTCTTCTTTTTTGCGTTTGATTTACAGATGTGTAATCCTTCTCTTTAATGTGTAGCATGATCCATCATTTCCATATTTCTCATGTTGTGGTTTTCATGATCAGGAAATGAACCAAGGTTTGGGCCAGCCCGTCCCAAAGGAAACGGGTCGGGCCTGGGCTTGGGCCGAACAACACCAAAATTTGCAGCCTAAGCCCGGCCTAAGGCCCGAAATATTTAGATGGGCTTGGGCCGGGGCCCTTCAGGCCTGGCCCAGCCCGGCCCATGCCCATCCCTACATACAGGAAGGACTAAAATGTAAATACGAAAAATTGCAGGGGCTCAGGTGCAAAAAGTCTCACTATATACCTTTTTATTTACAGACTAAATGATAAATAAAATAAAATAAGGGGAACCGGGCAAATTACCCTCTATAACGTGTGTGCTGCGTGTGGGGGGACAGGTGTCGGGCACTGAGTGGAAGCGAGGTGTGTGGCTCTGACGCGTCCAGCTGGAGGATCCAACAACTATGACTAGGGTGCGAACGTGGGCGTACAGGGGCCGTTAGATGTCATATCTAACGGCCTGACAGGTGCAGGCTCTGGACGACAGCGATACGATATGACGGAGGGGCGTAATCCGATGGCGAAGAGAGGATCTGGACGAACTTCGCCTGGGCGAAGTTCACCAGAGCACCGGCGGTGATTCGACACTCCGATGAACGATCGGACGACGACCATCGACTCGTGAGGCTCCTCCGCATCTGGTGAATGGTTCCGATGAGCTCGCCACTAGTCGGATCTCCTGGAGGGTGGACGTGACCGGGGCTAGCTCCGGCGAAATTTGATGAAGGCGATCTGGGGTGTATCCACGTGCGCTATGACCTGCAGAGGAAAGCTTTAACTTGGAGCATAGCTCTGGTCAAGGTTATTTGACCTAAAACAACAGGAAGTGATGGCGAATGGAGGTGGGGGTTCCGGTGAAGCGACGGAAGGAACCTAGGTCCTGATCTTAGCTTGTACAACCAAGATTCGGGTAATCAGTCGCGTAAGGAGGGTTACGGTGAGCGGGTATATCGATCTAGACGGATGAAGGTGGCTGATGAGGCTCCGACCGGCTGGTCGAAGCTGGCAGAGCGGTGGATGAAAGGTTCGAAATATATGGGAGCTTAAGACTACTAGATAGATACCTGAAGGGCCTAAATCAATCCTGAGCTCCAGGGTGAAGAATATGGTCAGATCCTCAAGCGCATCACGGAAGCGTGAGCGTCGCATCGAATACGACGAAGAACGACTAGTCGCACTAGTTGTTCTATGCAGCGGAAATTAAAAAATTTTCTTGCGACGAAACCACATGATCCAAGAACACTTCTCGGATCGTTTCGTCTAAACCACAAACAAGTATTAGGTTTACCTCTTGAAGCGTGGTTGCGATCGAGTCTCTAAACAAAGAGACCTCCTGTCTCAAGTCCGATCCGACGGAGGAGACGCTTGCGAGCGCGGGGATGAACCGCGTACTTCTCGCAATCCATGTTGATGATCCAAGCGGCGGATCTCCTGATCTCGACACACGAGATCCGATGTCTTCTTCACGAGCGGGGCGCACCGAAGGAGACGGAGATCCACGAGCAAACCATCGGGCAGCATAACGATGATGTCGCGGCGATGGAGAACCTCTCTAGGGCATCCATGGTGGACGGCCACATGAGAGAGATGGAGAGAGGACGTGTAGAGAGAATGAGAGAGAGAGAGAGATTTGTTTCCTCAACTTATGTGTAAAGAAGAGCAATGGGGTGCCTCTCCTTTTATAGGGTTTTGGGATCCATGGATCTCAATCCATGTGTCAACACAAATCCAATGGTCCACATTAATTTGTGTTTCTTTCAATGGCCATGATTTGTTGCTAAAAACACAACAACAATTAATTTAATAAAAATCAAATATATATTAAATATAATTTGATTTATATCAAATCAATCTCCATTGGAGAGATAGGAAAGGAGGCAAGCCTCCTTCCATAAGGAGGGTGGACGGCCACCAATTCCTCATGGGAATTGTGGCCGTCCCCTCTCCTCATTAGGAAGGGAGCATCCTTTTTCCTATTACATGAGATTACATTATCTCATGATTCTCTCCAATATTTGCAACAACTTTTGTTGCAAATTATTGCACAAAAATAAATCCAATTTATTTTGTGAACATTGCAATCATGCCATTGGAAATTTGTGAATCACATTCACAACCCAAAACAAAATGTAAATTACATTTTCAATTTATTGTCCAATGTGAATCCAATTCACATTAACATTTAATTAACAAATGTAAATTACAAACATCTCTCTCTTATATATTATAAATCACATTTATAATATATATGATTAATATGAATATTGCTATTCATATTAAATCATATTTAATCATCTTGGATCTCTATTCTCTTGTGTCCAAATAATATGAATCACATTCACATTATTTACATCTTTGATAATTAAATCACATTTAATTATCTTATATAACTCTCTTTATAATATGAATCAAATTCATATTATTCATGATAATTAAATCTCATTTAATTATCTATTTTCTCAATGCTTGGATACATATATCAACAATAGAATTATCCATGAACTCTTTCAAGGATAATGCGCTTTCTCCGCAGATACTTGGAGATAAGGACAGGGCGATTGTATTGTTCCACGTATAGTGACATGGATATTGAGATCGTATCTCAAATCCAGATCGCGGGCCTCCCATAGATGCTTGATTAAATCAAGACCGTAAATCTAATCTTCTCATTGTATCTGAATCACATTCAGATCAATGTCCAATACTTGGACCAAGATCAGATCACTTCTCTACTGAGAGGAGTCACTAAAATCCAGACCCGTTTCATCACTCCCTAGGAATGGAAGCGTCATGGTTATACAATCGTTTATGATCACATCACCCTCAGGTATTCCCAATACCTGTACATCCTGCATACTGGAAGACTCAGACTAAACCCGAAGTATTCGATCAACTTTATACTGTCTACTTCATGGTTTTATCAGTAAGTTTCTCATTCGATCATTGGGAGTCGGTATCGATCATATACTTTCCAAAAGCATATATCATACCTAGGTCTTGATCATATACTTTCCAAAAGTATATATCAAACCTACAAATTCAGTCAAGCTTCCAAAGCGAGACGACCGTGCGCACGGAATTTGATTCTTCCCAATATCTCATGAGTGAGCTCATGTCTTCCGGTTCAGTAACTGAACCTGTATGATCCCTTTGAGAGATCGTATTACTCATATGCCTTTATATGCACACCAGCGCGCGCCGGTGTGTAGACCTTGATTAGGTCATCAACCTATTGGTCTGCCAAATGTACATACTTAGACATATAGCAACACATCTGTCTCCGGTCAGAGGATGCGTGCCTATATCCTGACAGCATACGATATAGGACTTTGGTTATCTCGATCTCGTTAAGTCAACTCTTTGACCTAACTAATCTGACACCTCCGAATCTCTATTCCTATGCAGAGGACCTGCATCAAGAGGTCGGTCAGATATCAGCCTTCAGAGATAAGGATTGCCATCTCCTACTCAGGCTGGAGATCATCTCTTAACAATCATCTGACGGTGCTTGATGAGTCCTCAATCTAACTCTTTAGATATTCATTCAAGCACCAGCCTCTATGATTCAATAGTTGAATCAACAGCTGTATGATCATCAAGATGGCCATGGTAAATAACCCTAATTGTACTAAGGGACCTATTATGCAAATTATGTATTCTTCATTTCAGATTAAGGAGTGAATTGCAATAACATTTATTGCATAATGGCTCGCAGTGGGCTCGCATTTCCAACACAGGGGATGCTCGCTGTGGAAGGCGGGGGAGGATTGTTGCGGTGGAACTCCGGCGACGAAGCTCGAGCATCGGTTGCAGCTGTCTTCTCTGATCACCAAGGTCCAAATCTGATTGTTTTCACCAAGGGGAGTGGTTCTAGGGTACCAGGGAAGAGTGTGGCGCGAGCTAAGGTCCCTGGGGATGAGGATGAAGATTTTATAGGCGTCCCAGGTGGCTGGAGAGAATCGGGGCAAGCGCGCAATCCAAGAATGATTTGCGACTCCCTAAGGATCCGCGAGGGTCGCTGATCCATCGGGGAGAAGCAGGCGAAACAATCGGGGCAGAAGGCTGCAGGATCCGGCCGAGAGAAATGGGAGAAAATCGGGTGTGACTCGGATCTATGCGCAAGAGGATCCAGGAGGGGGAGTTGACCGGGATCAACATCCCTCTTGGACCAATCAGAAAAAGTCTAGTCAAAAAGATTTGAAAAATAATTTAAAAATAGAAGATGATTTCATTTTAAAAAATATTTAACATGAAAAATGTTTATGATTTTTTAAACTAATTTTTTATTTTTAATTATTTTTATGAAAAATAAATTAAGGTATGTACATTATATTACATTATATACATGTATACAATACCTAGGTATTTTATGTAATTATTTTTATTTTCTTATTTTTGTACAAATACCCCAATTATATATTTTATTTATTTATAGTGTATTATTTTTAATATAAAATAATTTTTATTTTATTTTTATTAATTATTTACAAGTGTATAATAAATAGGTATATAATACATATGTACATATATTATGTACAAGGTGATAGAGAGAGAAATTTATTTTTAGTTTTATTTATTTTTCTAATTTTTATTTTATTTTTAGGAATATATACAACGGGATAAAAATACCTTTTTATTTCTATTTTTGTGAAAATAATATATATATACATTAGTGGGGAATATGTACAAGGTTGAGTCGCCCTATCTCTCTCTACTTATTTTATTTAGCGATCAGGTCCATTTTGGATCCTCTTTTGGGTTCAGATCACTCAATATTTATTCTAAATATTTCCATCTTTTTATTTTATTCTTTATTCTTTTATTTTTGCACAAATACATGTTAATTATTGAATCTTAACAAGTGCATGCTTATTGGTAACTTATTGTATTTTCAACTATATACATGATGTTTTGCCAAGATATTTAGCTAAAATAAAAGAATAAAGAGTGATGAATGAAGATTCATCAGTAATCGACAACCAGCGTAAGAAATAGTCGAATCATTCAACATGGATTTGAGCAAGAAGTCATCAATGAGTTGAACTAAACCATAATTTTTTTCAAACAATAGTGAGTTTAAGAAGGGCATAACTGTCCAAACACCCCTCCACCTATCCTCCTCTAGCTCCTCTACCCCACGCCCTTCAGCCTCCTCCTTAATCACTTGCAGAAACTTACAGTAATCCTCGAGGAGGAGGAGGATGGGTTGCGCTCCATGCAGCGGTGGTTGGCGTTCTAGATGGTGCTACATGTGTTCAAAGAAGGTTCCTGTAATAGGTACTTTACTCAATTCTTGTAAGTCAGTATGGGCCAATGGTTGATGGGTGCCCTGGAGTCTCCTTCATCCAACTCTACCGTCGCTTGAAGCTAACCTGTCGTCTGTCATCCTACTTCCTCCTCTTCCACCCCATGTGCGTTGGCCTCCTCCTTCGTGACTTACAGAAACTTACAGGTTGAGAGGAGGGGAGTAGGAAGCTGGGTGGGAGAGGAGGGGCAAGGGGAGGAGGTTGAGGAGGCTGGGGCGAAGGAGGTGGTGTGGAGGAGGAGGAGGAGGAGGAGGAGAAAGTTGGGAGGGGGGAGGAGTGGGAAGAGGGAGGAGGATGACGAGGTTGGGACATAGGGGGTGGTGAGGAGGATGAGGAATCAAGGAGGGGGGAGGAGGAGGAGGAGGCAGGGGGTTGAGGAGGTGGCAGGGAGTAGGAGGAGGAAGCAAGGAGGGAGAGGAGGGGGTGGGGGAGGAAGATGATGAGGTTGGAGGCAGAGAAGGTGGTGGTGGGGAGGAGGAGGAAACATGGAGGGGGAGGAGGATGAGGAGGCTTGGGGCGGATGAGGTGGTGGGGAAGAGGACGAAAGAGGGAGTGGGGGGGTGAGGTTGGGGCGGAGGAGGTGGTGGGAAGGAGGAGGAGGAGGAAACATGGAGGGGGAGGAGTGGATAAGAGGAGGAGGATGATGACGAGGATGGGGTGGAGGAGGTGGTGGGGAGGAGGAGATGGAGGAGGAAGCATGCAGGGGGAGGAGGAGCGGGGGGAGGAGGTGGTGGGGAGGAGGAGGAAGTAGGGAGGGGGATGAGGAGGCGGAGACTAGGCGGAGGAGAAGGGGGAGGAGGAGGCCGGGGGCGGAGGAGGAGGCCGGGGGCGGAGGAGGAAGCAGGGAGGGGGAAGGAGGCTAGGGGAAGAGGAGACTGGAGGCAAAGGAGGAGGGGAGATGGAGGAGACTGGGCGGAGGAGGTTGGGCATAGGAGGAGGAGCGGGCGGAGGAGGGAGATGGTGAGGAGGAAAGACATTTCAGCTATTTTTTAAATTTAATTCCCCTTGTGTCTCCAAAGTTAGTGTTAGTTTCGTTGGGGATGGGCGACAACTAACCCAAGGGGCACAAATGACATATCGACAAGAAGTCGGGAGCACAACTTATACTCCAAAAAATAGAGGGGCATAACTGATATTGTAGTATCTCAGAGGGGCACAGGTGATAAAAACCCTAAAATCTCTCTCTCTCTCTCTGTGTGTGTGTGTGTGTATAATACATATAGAGAGAAGTCATATTGTAGGCCAACCAGGGAGAAAGCAAGGAGGCATGTATATTGAGTGGTCCAGAGGATTGCCTAATCACCAAATTAAAAGAATGCGAGAATGGATGTAAGAACCAAAAATGAGAAAAAAGTATAATCATTTTTTTACCAAATTCTACTGAGTGTTGTGTGTCATGGGTAGGAATGAAAACGGCCGGATACGAATACAAATATATGGGTTATCGTATTCTTATCCTTCTTAAAATATAAATACGGATATGAATATATACAAATGTCCAAAATGATAAATCATGCTCTCAAATATATGGATATGAATGCAAACGGATATTGTCTATTCCAATAAGAATGTTCGACAAATGAATATGGACTACAGTACGAGTACTTGATGTATCCTAATTGACTTATTTATCTCTAATTATTAACCTCTTTTATTTTTTGGATTTAAGATTCCACAATTTTCTCTCCAACTTCATTACTTAATACCCTACCAGATGGACAAATTTTAATTTTAGCAAAAAAAAATGATCAACTATATAAAAAATGAATGTATTATATAATCGATACAGTAACTTTAATTAATAATGTGATTACTTTATTTTAGTATGGTTACTTATTTTATATTATAAACCTAGGATATGTAACATAGATCTATTATAAAAGGGTTTACTTATACAACAACATACTATATAATTATAAAAAGCTTCCTAAGTCCTAATAACGGTCTCTTAGATTATAAATAATGGGCAAATCATTAATAATGTGCATTGATGTGAGTCGGAACTATGAAAAATTTGCAGAATAAGGCCAACATTATCAGAATGAACAAAAAGACTAGTAATTAGATAAAGCACCTTGAAGTAAGACTATATATAACTTAGAGAATGGAGACATTGCTTTTTTTCTCTCAAAATTATATGTGGTATTTATTTAAATTATTATAAAAATAAATATTTATATTTGTATCCTTTAAATGTTATATATTTATATCTTATAAATTTTATATATTCGTATGCATATTTGTATTTGTTAAAATTTGAGATATTATATTTTCATTTGTATGTGTATTTGTTAGATGTTTTATTTCTATATGTGAATATATTTGTATCCATTTTCATCCTTAGTCATGGACATGGGTGGCCCTCAAGCATGTAATGAAAGATGAATTGATTTGAACATTTACAATCCTCAGGTGAAAAAGCGTTGGAGCATAACTCTCATTAATATGTTCATTGACCAAGATATTGTGTAAGAAAAATGACATACATGCCTTTTTTTACTTTGCTAATGCAGGAGCAAGAGTTGATAATATGCAAGAGAGGGTGTGTATTTAATGTTTGTTGTTTTGATGTATGTTAGTTATTTTCCATTCTGGTGTTGGACCATATTCGTGGTAAATCACGTGGTGATTTCTTGTTGGGTGTAGTGCTCAAAGAGAATGTACTCAACATGGTAGTTGGTTGCATGATATATCCTTCCTTTTATTGCATTGCCTTGACAATATCGATGACAATAAATAGTTTTCCAAGAAGACTTTATGTTTAAACAAAAAAAATCTATGAAAGAGTGTATCTTAATGATCGTGGCCAATGGTTTGCACTAAGTTTAAGGATTGCATACAACGAACCAATTCAAATGTTAAATGTTGTATGGAAATGAAGGCAGTTTCCCTTAAGGTCTATGCATGTACAATGGGGTATCTTCACTTTGGGAGGGTTGGCAACCTAACAGAAATGAGACATAATTCGCTCGTAAGATCCTTGGGACTATAAGGAATGCATATTCTAGATCTGAACAAATAAACAAAGTGGAGATATGGCTCTTCCCTAAGGTCTTAGACCAAGCTATCAAACCTTCGGTTAGGAGCACTTCTCCTCTTAAGCATGCGTCCTCGCTCTATATACCTTGATGAGGTGACTAGTTGATGAATCAAGTGAGTAGACTAAACTCTAAATCGTGGTAGTGGTTTTTGGTACCCACTATGCTAGTAAGGTGGCTTATTAGCATGTTAGATTGGGGTTTGTACATTTACTTTAATTCTGAACCCAATGATAAATCATTGAAGCGGCCTTCCTATGGTTGTGATGATTACTCAAGGGTCACCCCTCTTAGAGCTAGGCCCATGCCCTTCATTGGGGAGAAGAATCTCATTGCCAAGAATCTTGTCTGGGGCTTATTTGATATGTTCTTGACCAAACTTCACGGGATTAGCCCTCCAATGGAGTTTCAAACTTCTATATAGGAAATGGATCCGCATCTTGTATTTGTGGTTCAGGCACATGTTCATTATGTAAGGTGATTTTCACTCTCATCAGAGGATGGTGATGATGGTGATTATGGGTAGAGGTGGTAAAGGTGGTGACCATGGACGAGATGAATATAAAAATAGATAAAGAAGAATGTAGGGTTAATGAAGGTACATTACAAGTAAAGGCATGAATGAAGAGATAAATGAGGTGGTAGGATGCATATATAAGTAAAAGGGTGGGAAACCTCATTTTTTACTTGGACTTTGGAGACATGTACCATCATTGAAAATTCAATGCATAAAAATTTTCTTGAATCAGATATTATATGTGAAAGTTATTGCCATTTGAGTGGCGATGGTTCAAGTTTTAAATGTTTCGTATGAACTTTCGACAAGATATGATCATGGATCTATCTAACCCAACCTTGGAGGTATAAAACTCATCTCAAGATGCCTTCTTCTTTATTCTATCGGAATCTAGATGACACTCATCACCTCCTACCTCCAAGCTCACCAGATGACAATTGAAAAGCCACCAAAGTTTTCGAAGTTGGTCAAAGTTCATCATGTTTACTCGTGACTTTCTTACGAGCAAGAGGAACCTTGGAAATAACTTCATTGTGCCTCTTGTTTTCTCATTTTTATTAAGGGTTGTAACGCTCGTGTTGGCATGAGGAAAGACTAGGAAGAACGAAGGTTTTCGCATACGAGAATACATGTGAGATAAGGTCACTCTCCTTGTATAACTTCGAGGTTTTTATGCAAGCAATATTAATGAGCTCGATCTCTTCATGTTTTCTTATGTCATGTTGTACTTGTTGGATTGATTCCTCACTAGACATGCTTGCCATTTTTTTTTGGATAATTATAAAAATAAATAAATAAATATGAAATGAACAAAAATAATGAAAGTCACTAATATGACCGATGTTACATGTACACACACTTCATGAGTTTGACTTGAAAATACACATCATAGTTTGAGTAATAAAAATATATAATTTAATATTCAATCATCGTATGGGTAGCAATAACAACAACATAACTTTCTCTTTTTAATGAAAACATGTTTTGACACATAGGTAGGTGGGAACCTGTTCAAGTACCTTCGGTAGAAGAATTTGAATGACCATAAAAGAGAGCATGTTCTCTAAATAAGGTCAAAGGTGAATGGTTTCAATTTTTTCCTACATTATAGTGCCTTATAAAGGGAATAGATAAGGGATCATGAGATGTAGTGGAAGAGGAGGATTGTTCATTTCTTCTTTCTCGAGGATCTCCATCACTTTCAATCTCTTCTTGATGTTTAATGTTAGTTAATGAAGACGCAGAGGAGGATGGATCTGAAATGATTTTCTTGTTTCTCGTGAAAATTTTACATACAAATACATTATTTGAACTAATGGCGTTTCTGAGGTCCCTTGTGTCTCTACAGATGTCGTAAAGCCCCTTGATTTTAATTTCCACCAATAGAGTCGGGTTTTGTATAGGTTATGCTGGTAAAAGTACAACCGGTGCAAGTGAGTTGTATTTTTAAGTGTTTTTGAAACTGGGCCGGATCGGTCGGTTCGACCGATTCGATCGGTGAATCAGGCTTGGATTGATTTTGTTAACCGATTCTTGCCAGTTCGGTTCGAATTTTCAATTTCTAAACAATCCGTCCGATTCAACCTATTATTTTTAAATAGGTTTAACCATCGCATTTATATTTTAATTTATTTTAAAAAATAATGTTGGGAGTAGGAGTTGAACCCATGACCTTTGGTTACCGATTTCTAACTCCTAACAAACTACTCTAACATAACTTTTTGTTTGTAATTAGTTTTAAATATAATTAAACTGGTATTATGTTATAAAGCAACTAATCCAAATAATATATATATGTATGATATTTGATGGTGCATACGAAAAAATATTTTTATGTATAGTGTGAAACCTATACATTTTTATGTATTTTATTTATATTTCAAGTATATTTAATTATATTATATATATATATATTATTCCAATTCGATTTGATTATCCAGTTCAACCACTTTTTTTTCATCGGTCTGATTTAATCCGATTTTAAATTATGATGATGTCATAATCCAATTGAATCAGTTTGATTACATGATTCAACCCGATCCTGGCATTTCAATAAGATTTCCTGTTCGATGTTTGGTTCAATTTCAAAAACACTGACGTTTTTATATTATATGAGGAAAGAGAGTCTACTTCATGAAGTAGCTAAGCCTTATTCTTCATATGTTTTAGGTGGTTGATTGTGCATCTTGTTTTTAACCAATAATTGGTACCAAAGAAAGAGTCAACGTCGATGAGAGGACACGTTGCAATGGGTACACATTTCTCAGAATATGCAAAAAACTAGAAATAGTGGTCGTTTGGAGAAATCGAGGAGACTCATCGAGGGATTTTGCTAGTGATGAATGGCTGAATATCGTGCAAGAAGGCATGGCAATGGTGTAATCACTAAAGATTGGCTACACGAATCCATAAATGTGATGATTACGTGAATCATTGAGATACAAAGGATGCTAGGTAATGCGAGGAACAAGGATGTCAAACAAGGTATACAAGCTCGAGGAAAGGTTCGTAGCATGTGATGGAGCTTCGACTTTTTTTCTTGGATGAGCAGTATGAGGACAGAGCAATACGTTGTTAGCATCTTAAGTTGAAGGAATGCACAAGAAGAAACGAGGCACCAAAAGACAGGTTCGTCTCTTAAATTTGGTGAGTTGTTGCTAGCAAACTTGTCAGTGATAGTGATGGTCTAGAGCAGAATCAAGATGATATGAATTCAATCATGATAGAATTCAATCAAGGAGAAGATTGGTAGGATTAAGCCTTTTTTTACCCTTTTTTAGCTAATTATAATCATAATATAATAGAGTAGGATTCCATTGGATCCTTGATGGAATTTTGATTAGATTTTATCAAATCTCATAAGGATCTGATTAATTGAGATTGTATTTGAGTCTATACAGATAGAGGTAGAGTCATTCTATAAAACACAAGGCAACAATGAGAGGGAGAGATGAGAAGAAAGCGAGGGAATGGAGATAGTATCACTTGTTTTCCTCCATTTCTCTCTCTTCTCCGGTGGCTGTCAGAAGCGATAGACTACTGCTATGTTTCCTCATTGTTCATGTGCTTCTGGTCGTTGGTTGTGCATCCAGTTTTTATCCAACACATATATCGGCTTACAATCTCATCATAACCGAAATTTTAACTAATGTAGGACTAAACATAAGCCTCTCGCTACCTAGATTCTTTACAGTATTCAACTACCAAGAAAACTCTACATTTCAAGCATGAAAAGAACAGACCTGCACCAGGCAATATTTGTGTCAATAGTTCATAAAATAAAACCTAACATATGATGGGAGCCACGATGCTAGATTGGAGAAGCTATCAAAGTTTATCTAGATTTTCCAGAAACATTTGCTGTGTATGGTTCGATTGCCGCACTGGGGAATACAAGGAAAATGAGGCGGCTAACAGCGAGCTTAGCTGACGGTTGTTTTCAGGGTGTAAAAGCTAATCAAGCCCACCAAGGATCGAGCAGTCTGCAGAACAAGGTTACTGGATAAATGAATCAACAAGCAAGTTTTGTGTCAGTCCTTTTTGTCAGTTCCCGTCCACTCCTTCCAATCTTTATCGACGTGCTTCTGAGCCCAAACAACGGCAGCACGGGCGGCTTGAGGCCCTCCAGGCAACCCTCTTTCATTTATGGTGTCGGCCATATCTATGAACGGGATGACCAGAAGAGTCCCTGGGCCCCCATACTCTGTGTGCAAGAAATTACTCAGGATCTGCAGCATTACGAACATAGAGTTAAGATTCTGCAATTATTGAGAGCATACAGAAAGTTCAGGAGATGGTGTTCATTGCATGATACAAAATTCTAGAAAGGAGAAAAAAAGATATCATAATGATGGAAAAATGGATCGTCCATAAGGTTAGCCAGGTAGGCACTGCAAGCTCCTTGTCCACGTGATGATTTCCAATTATATTTATAGGTTAAGGTTGATTGGTTGTAGAGTCTCTAGGAAAGTCCCAAAAACATGGGTCAGTCAAGAAATAATCTCTGAAATTTAAAATGTCCCAGTTTGGTTTACAGGTCCTATGCTATATTAGTCACTGAATTGGTTTATTTCAAGAGATTTCAACATGAAAACCATATGATGATTCAAAAAGACCAAATAAAAGATCATATAGGTAGGTCTACAAAACTAAATGGTGCAATATGTACAAAAGGTGTTCCAATATTCTGCCCGAAAGCATGACGGAATAGCTGGTGACCATAAAAGTGTTGTGTGCATCAAAAAGAATAATGGAACGAATGAAAGCAAGCTAATCAAGTGAACATGTATAGTACAAGGTTGATGCCCAAAGGAGGAACACAAGGACTAGTTAAATCTTATGGATAGAACACATAAGTACTGGTAAAACTATAAGCAGCATGGGTATTCTTCAAAGCTTTCTATCAGATTGAATTGAAGAAAGCTTCGAAAACCAGGAAAAAAAGTGTATATGAAAGCGAGGGAAAATGCTTGGATTGTGAAAACGAAAAAAAATCTTCAAGTAGTAAAAGCATGGTTGTGGGACATCCATAATCCTACATATGTTTGTTGCATTAAGATTGGATATTAAAAAGGTAGACATAGCTTGTGAACGGGTCATTCACTCCCCCCACCCACCCAATACATAGGATCTAGTCATCCTATGTATAATCATAAAGATAAAACAAGACGAAAATTGGGGCAAAAGGCGAGAAAATGAAAGAAAGAAGGAATATAGAAAAAAATATAAAGATTGATACATTGTTGAGGTATCTCTCAACAAGCGCTAAATTTTATGCCCCTAGCCCAGTGCAAAGGTTAGGATAAGAACGTATTCAAGTTCAAGATGACATCCTTGTGATGAATACCATGAACTCCTTGCAGTGTTGGTAGGAGAACAAGGAAATCAAAGAAAAAGTGAGAAACAGAAATCGAAACTGAAACACCCAAATCATCAGCCAAGTAGGTGTTTACTACCGGCAGAAACGAAACAAAAACAAAATCAGGAACCGGTAATACAAATAAAATTGCCGATTCGAGATGAGAATGAGGTGAGTAATTAGAATAGAAAAACTGAAAGCAGAAAAGCAACAAATAGTGAATTAAGAAAAGCTGGAAAAAACTCATGTTTTTTCAATAGTGATAATATAATGGGCATACTACTAAATGAACTGATGCATAAACTTGTACCAAATCACATACATTATTGACACGCTAACAGAAAGGGCTAGAAAAAATGAACATTGGGAAGCGAGGCAAGCACGTTAAAGAAGAGAAAGGGAGTATGTTATTCAGTAATAACTCTAGAGCTACATGGTATATGGTAAAAGAGGCGCTAGAAAATGAGAATGTGGAAGCGTAATCAGAAATAAAGAATAAGAATAATGAAGAACAACGGGATTTTACGTGGAACCCTACTCCATAAAGAATGGGATTGATGCAAATTGATTTTCGCGGCGTCGATAAAATAATAATATTTTTTTGGGTGGATTTTGGTAGAAGAACGAGATGGGTTGAGAAGAGAAATTGGAAGGGTTGAGAAAAGAACTCGCCGGGAATACGAGAGGTTGAAGGAGGAGAACCGCGGAGATCGCGTGGAGGGAGAAGAGAAAATAGAGAGGAGAGAGATAAAAATCTCAATTGATTATCAATATTTCACTGAATAAAAACAATGGGTTACCCTCTCTTTATATAGGAGAGATGGGTCTACAAAAATAGTAAACTAATTTAAATTGACAACCGACTTGCCTAATTGGACTCTAACAAATTTAAATTGACCTCTAATTACTTTAATTAGACTCTAACCAATTAATTGACCAAAAATGCAATTAAAATCTACGAAATAAACGTTGAGATCACAGGCGATCTCAATTATTTAATTTGACCATTATGACCACTAAAAACGTAATTAAAATTGACTACTAATTAATTAGATAAATGTGGCCCTATAATTTGGGGTCACGCTGCATCAACTCTCCGCCGCTTTAAAATTCGGCTCCTGACGAATTGCGTGAACTGCTGGCTTGGAGGATGATTCGGTGCATTCCGTCGTCTTCTGGAAGAACTGATGTGGAGCGAACGGCGGGATCCATGTGCGGGCGGGAAAGGCGCGGCTGTCGTGGTTGAAGAACATATGCGGTGCGCACGGCGGCGTCGTCTTGATCGTTGCCTTCTCCCCGT
The DNA here is from genome assembly GCA_037367405.1 of Ottelia alismoides. NCBI lineage: Eukaryota > Viridiplantae > Streptophyta > Magnoliopsida > Alismatales > Hydrocharitaceae > Ottelia > Ottelia alismoides. Next base: position 269,658 of record JAZKJV010005320.1, on the reverse strand, counting down.
AATGCTCGAAAAATAGATGCGGCATGGAGAATATGATTCTTGGAGAATCCATAATGAAGCAATGACACAAGGAGAGGAGAAGAGGGGATGTGGCTAAGGAATGAAGCCATGGGGTCCTTAAATAGGGAAAACCCAAGATGATAGTCCTATTTGGGTAAGGAGCAGTCCCTTTTTTTAAAAATTCTCGTCGCCAGGGGTGTGGGCGCAATTTTCGCACCCCTTTGTTTTTCTCTCTTATAATAAGGCTCTGGACCTTTATGTAAATAGAGAGCTTGGGGAATTTATTTTTGTAATTTTTCCAATTAGCCTCCCAATCCCTCAATTCCAGGGATGTCGTTCCCTTCCCTCTCGCCCTAAGTGTTCGGACCTTCTTTTTAGGCGCAGGGGCGGCGGCGTGAAACCGCCAGCAGGAGGATCGGGGCTTGCGAACAGGAGGGTGGGCGGCGGCGCGATCGTGGCTCGCGAGCAGGAGGGCTGGCTGAGGACGCGCGTGGGTAAAACGCGGCAGTGGTGGGCTGACGGGAGGCCGCCGCGTTACAGGCGGCGCTGGGGGTCGCGAGGAGTGGCAGGGGGGAAGGCGGGGCACTGTTGCGGGGAGGCGGAGATCGGGGGCTCGCGCGCAGATGGCGCAGGGTGCGGGGAGCGGAAAGGCGGGTGCGGCGAGGCTGGGAAAACCGTGAGAAGGGGAGAAAGAACCCGGGGGAGAGAGAGGAGAGGGCGCGATGGGAGAGGGACTAGGGCGAGGAGGGAAGGAGGAGGGGCGACGGTGGGGTGAGGGCGCGAGGATGACGGCAGCGGCGGCGAGGTTGGGGCCTGGTTGGGTACTGCCGTGGGCAGGGGTAGGTTGGTGCCGGGAGGAGGAGGCGCAGGCGCGAGGGGGTGGGTGTTGGCGGGCGTTGGAGCCGCAGGGGCTGCGAGGGGTGGTGCGGTTCGCTCCCGGGGTGGCTGGGGTGGCGCCGGGATGGTTGGAGGGGGCAGCGGGGCCGATTCCGGCGACGGATTTGGTTCTGGAAAGTGCTGGACAGCGGCTGATTCACCTTCTTCGGCGACGTTTTCTTCGTCAAAACTCGCGGTAGCGGCTTCGGTGGTTGACGGCTTCGATTGGGTGTCGCGGTAGGCCTCAAGGTTGGCCATGAGGTCTCGAAACATTGATGACATGGATCGGAAGTTGTTCTGCAAATCACGTACCATGCGCTCCGTCTCCTTGTCGTAGGCGTCATTGGTTTGCCGCTTTCGTTCGGATGAATGATGGTGTCGGTGCGGACGCCGGGGCGGATCGTTAGATCGTGGGGACGATCTGAAAGCCATGCTCTGATACCAATTGATGCAAATTGATTTTTGCGGCGTCGATAAAATAATAATATTTTTTGGGTGGATTTTGGTAGAAGAACGAGATGGGTTGAGAAGAGAAATTGGAAGGGTTGAGAAAAGAACTCGCCGGGAATACGAGAGGTTGAAGGAGGAGAACCGCGGAGATCGCGTGGAGGGAGAAGAGAAAATAGAGAGGAGAGAGATAAAAATCTCAATTGATTATCAATACTTCACTGAATAAAAACAATGGGTTACCCTCTCTTTATATAGGAGAGATGGGTTTACAAAAATAGTAAACTAATTTAAATTGACAACCGACTTGTTTAATTGGACTCTAACAAATTTAAATTGACCTCTAATTACTTTAATTAGACTCTAACCAATTAATTGACCAAAATTGCAATTAAAATCTACGAAATAGACGTTGAGATCACAGGCGATCTCAATTATTTAATTTGACCATTATGACCACTAAAAACGTAATTAAAATTGACTACTAATTAATTAGATAAATGTGGCCCTATAATTTGGGGTCACGCTGCATCAGGGATGAAACCATGTAAGAATGCCTCAAAGAGTTGATGTTGTATTTGTTAGAAATATAAATGCGGAAGCTAATATCAGAGAAAAGAACAAACAATATAGAATACTGGGATTTTACGTGGAACCCTACTCCTTAAGGAGCAAGATGAAACCACGGAAGAACGCCTCAAAAGGTTGATGTGTCTATTGACTTTCTCATCTGATACAAGAGGTTTGGGGTTTCTTATATAGCCTCCACAGACCCTCCAAGTCCCACCACTGGTATATGTGGGACTAAACGCTGGATGTGGCAAATGGATTTTGGAGAAATCCATTTACCCATCAATACAAGAATGATGCATATACTCCAACACTCCCCCTCAAGCTAGAGCATGCAATGCTCAGCTTGGACAAACAGAAAGAAATCACTCAAACTCACAATACAAGACACTACAGACAATATCAACTCAATGCAAACATAATTGTCGGTTGTTGTCAAGGATGTTGCTTCTCATGGCATGCAGGTGAGGAGGAACATACGGGTTGGAGTGTGAGTCAAACTGAATCTCCTCGTCGGAGAGCATGTGCTCTATACTGCACCTGTCAGAGTCACTGCAAGTGGAAATGAGTCTCCTCGTCAGAGTACTCTGGCCCACCACAATCATGTGGACAACTGCTCCATCTCTAAAGGGCCGAACTGAAAAAGCCGTGGAGACATCCTCATCGAAGTCTATGGTTGCTAGAGAATGGAGTCTGAAAAAGTCTCATTGTCGGACTACTAGGTCTCTACCATACTGGCTCAAAGAATAGGCTCTCTATTCTGGAGTCCCTACGAAACCACATGAAAACCCTAACCCACATGGTATAGGGAATGAGATCTCTACTCTGGAGTCCCTATGGAACACATGAAAACTCTGAGACCAAAAACAAAAGATGGACTACACAAATAAAGATGGCAAACATGCGCACATCTAACTGAAGACTCGAAATCTGAACGTCGAGTCTGAAATATGAAGAACTGTAGAGTCTAAAAAACTGGTTGGCTTGGAGAATTTGAAATCTGGCTTGTAGAACTCTACACCTTTTCTCCCATACTTGTCAGAAAACAATGACATCGATAAAGTTGGGAGTAGACAAACAAGATGGGGAGAACAAAAAATCACATAAGCCGTCACAATTTTTCTCGACTTTTCTTTTCACTTTTTTCTCAAATCAAATTTTTAAATAAGTCATTCATTTTTTTTCCTGGCTTTTCTTTTTTGTAAAAAATCTCTTTTTTTTCCAAACAACATTTTTTACATGGTTCGTTGAGCCTAAACAAGCAGCTCACTTTCTTTTTCTTTTTTTCACGTTGGGCCTCACCTTTTTTATGATAGCAGCCCAACCAAAACAAAGAAGCACATCTTTTCTCTCTTTTTTTAAATGTGGTAGGCGTCGTTAAGCTAATAAATACCAACACACCTATTTAGGGTTCTCGATTAGGAACCACTCTCGCCTATGACAGGGCATCCTCAGAAGATGGGTGTTGTTACCCCAAATTGATATCGTCATCGTTGCCTGGGAACTTGAAGGAGAGAGAGCTCCTGCCCCGTCGCATGTTGAGGATGGAAAATGAAAAAGAGGAGGTGCACGAGGGGGCGAAACCTCTTGGCGATGCCTTGGAGCTATTGCGGAGTCGCACAAAGGGGAGGATGGTGTCCTGACAGCAGTGCCGCCTGCACTTGGCGGTGTTGGAGATCCTGGCGACGGTGTTGCCTACACTTGGTGGTGCTTGGAGATCGGAGAGGAGGTCTGGAGCCCTTGCCTAGAGGCGAGGATGAAGGAGGATGAAGGCCATCACCTGGATAGTCCTCCGCTTGGAGGCGTGAAGCAGAGCGGTAGTGGTTATCACCGTCGTGGAGGGGATTGCGCCGCCTGGGAGCTCTTCAACACGTGTTTGGGTTGTTGTATGTGCATGCGATGGAGGCTACGCCTACACGATGCAAAGAGGAACGCCTCCGCCCGAATGATCTACGAAGGGAGATGTGTGCAATGCTGGAGATGACGTCATTGTGCCATCGTCTGGAGATACGCGATGGAGCTTGCTGCGGCCTGGAGCATTATTGGGCTCTGAAGCCTTGATCTGAGAAGGAAGATCATCGCCTTGGGAAGGAGTCGCGGATAGAGTGTGGGTTCTACTGCTTCTAAGACATTGAGAGATCCACGGTTTCATAAAGCCCTAGAAATTCCTTAACTTGGCGATGCTAATCTTCAGAACTTGGAGTTGATCGCAGGATACAAAATAATACCTTTCAGAATAATGTTCACAAACAACAAAGAATCAAATCTTGAATAAATCATGAAATAAGGTTTCAACATAAACCCTAGAATAGAATCTTAAACATAAATAAAGAACATAAACTCCTCGAAAATCGAACCCGCTCTGATACCATGCTAGAAAATAAGAATGCGGAAGCGAATTTCAAAGATAGAAAACAAACAATAATAAACAATGGGATTTTACATGGAACCTTGCTCCCTAAGGAGCAGGATGAAACCATGGGAGAATGCCTCGAAGGACTGATGTGCCTATCGACTTTCTCATCCGATACAGGAGATCTGAGGCTTCTTATATAGCCTCCGCAGACCCTCCAAGTCCCATCACCGGTAGATGTGGGACGAAACACTGGATATGACCATCTATACAAGAATGACACATATGCCCCAACAGTATTCAATTTTCTCATCTGTTACAGGTGGTGTGGGGCTACTTATATATCAAACATTGAGTCTCCAAATCCCACAAATAGTAGACGTGGGACTAAACCACTGGATGTGGTGATTGGACCCTGGAGGGATCCAATTACCCATCTATGCATGACATATATACTCCAACACTCCCCCTCAAGCTGGAGCATGTGATGCTTAGCTTGGATAAATAGAAAGAAATAACTCGAACTCATAATACAAGACACTACAGATAATATAAATCCAACGTATACACAATTGTCGGTTGTTGTCGAGGACGTTGTTTCTCATGTTGTGCTGGTGAGGAGGAACAAAAGGGTTGGAGTGCGAGTTGAACTGTGTCTCCTTGTCGGAGAACGTATGCTATGTACTGCGCCTGTCAAAATCACTAAAACTGAAATGAGTCTCCTCCTCGGAGTACTCTGGCCTGCCACATGTAGAAGATTGTGCATCATGTAGACAACTACTCCATCTCTTAAGGGTCGAACTAAAAAGGTTGTGGAAACATCGTCGTCGGAGTCCACTATTGCTGGAGAATGGAGTCTAAAAGTCTCCTCATCTCTCCCATACTGACTCAGAGAATGTGATCTCTACTCTAGAGTCCCTATGAAACCACAAGAAAACCCTAGCCTACAATGGCATAGAGAATGAGATCTCTACTCAGGAGTCCCTATGGATCACATGTAAACTCTGAGACCAAAAAAGAAGATGGGGACCACACAAATAATGATCGCATACATGTGCGCATTATATTTAAGACTTGGAACCAATCTGAATATCGAGTCTGAATCTGAAAATCTGTAGAGTCCGAAATCTGGCTGGCATGAATCTAGAGAATCTAAAAATCTGGCCTGTAGAACTCTACACAATACTCCCTTTTCTCCCATACTAGTCGGAAAATAATGACATTGACAAAGTTGAGAGAAGAAAGAAAATAAGGAGAAATAAAAAACCACATAAGCCGATCTCAAATTTTTTTCTTTTCGACTTTTCTTCTCATATTTTTTAAAATCGGTAATTTTTTCTTCCAAGAGGCAGAGGTGTTGCTGCATGAAGCAGGAGGAAGCGGCACAGTGCATCGAAGGGTGTGTTGCCTCCGCTTGGAGAGGTGTGGCGGTGCAGGAGCTCGAACTAGAGGAGTCTCGTGTCGCTTGGAGGGGATGAGGGCCTAGTATGAGGGCCCCATGCCGGTTAGATGGAGATGGGTAACCCGACCGAGGAGGTACGCCGCCATCGCTTAGAGCTGAAGCCTACCTTATGGGGTGCCGCCAGGAGGGTGAAGCCCTACATGTAGGGTGTCATTTTGGGCCTGGAGCAGAGGTGCACTGAGATAATGGAGGGCGATGGTACCGCTTTGGTCCGGGAGCACCTTCAGATCTGCGTGGAGGGGATTTGCAACAAGCCTTTGGCGTTGCCTGCCTGGGGGAGTGTTCTTCGGGTAGATGGAGAGGGACTGGAGATGAATTCGGGATCTTCACATATTAGGGTTTCTTCATAAACCATACCTTGGAGGTGATGCGGCTGGAGGTAGTGTCGCTGTAGGGATCTCCTGGAAGAGGAGACGGAAACCATGGTGCATGTGTCATCATCTCGAACCTGGAGAATTCCAAGTCGGCCTTTGGCCAGGGTTTCATCGAAACCCTTGATTGACAATCTTCAGAACTCGAATCGAATAATAATAAATCTGCATGAATCGATCTTCCGAAAATTTGTGACGACTGAAAATTAGGGTTTCAAAAGACCCTAAAAACTGAAGAACGAACTTGAATGATCTTTAACAATGACTAAATAATCTTTAAGAATAAATCTTCAAAATCAACCAAGAATGACCCGCTCTGATACCATGTTAGAAAACGAGAATGTGGAAGCATAATCAGAAATAAAGAATAAGAACAATAAAGACCATCGGGATTTTAATTGGAACCCTACTCCCTAAGGAGCATGATGAAACCACAGGAGAATGCCTCAAAGGACTGATGTTGTATTCAACTTTCTCATCTGTTACAGGTGGCGTGGGGCTACTTATATAGCCCCCACGGAGTCTCCAAGTCCCACAATAAGTAGATGTGGGACTAAACCACTGGATGTGGTAATTGGACCCTGGAAGGATCCAATTACCCATCTATACATGACTCATATACTCCAACAAGAGGAAAGCGTACAAAAAATAAAAAAACTAACTATGTCCTATTCACTTTCCATCAAACTATATCTAACACTTTCCCTCTACGGGAGTATTTATCTATCATGCCCAACTTTGTTATTAACATCTTTCAAGCTCGAGGAAGTTCCTGGGAAAACAAAAACATGTCTGCAACCTGCTCTGTTAAGGGAATCATAGTGGTGTGAAGGCCTCTCTAAATCAAATCTCGAGCAAAGTGGCAATCCACGTCCATTTGATGCATATAGACAAATTTGTGAAGATCACCATAGAAGAAGGCATTCTTTATATCCAGATGATATAAGGGCCGTTCTATGTAAAGGGCTACAATCAATAATATCTAGAATGTCATCGTCCTGAAATTGAAGAGACGGTGCCGAAGAGGTCACACCATAGATCTTAGTGAAGACTTTTGACTACTAAACACGCCTTGTACCTCACAACATGCTCATCAAGATTATGCTTCAAAGTGAACAACCAACTGCACTCAACAACCTGTGGCCGCTACTAGTTTCATAAGAAAGTATGGAATAAGCATTACCTTAATTAGTGGTAGATTGAGCCATGGAGATCTCCACAAGCCCCTCAACAAGGGAGATTCACACATCATCAACATATATAAGCTTCCCTGGAGATACAGGTTGTATCTTTCGGATATCTTTACATAGTTGTCGTAAGGCCCCTCAACAGGTACTCCGGATTGGGTGGGGAGATCGGATGGCACCTGCCACTGTGGGAGCATAGGCAAGGGGAAGTGGAGCACTTGTTGTTCACATGCCATACTGTATAGAGGGAGATAAATATCCTTTAGATTGATGCGAGAGGGGGGTGCAATTTTTGCAGCCAATTTATCATTATTATTTGGACTAAAAATCCTTGTAAACACGATTGTGTGATTGTCGTAGTTGTATGTGACATGGGAAAACTAGTCAATATTTGAAGCATTTCTTCAAGCCTAAAGGGTTTATTAGTAAAGGGAAATTTCAGTCCCTAGGATGACCGATGAAACCAGTGGTCTCTCATGTTTTATCCAACATGAGCCTTCAACATGGTCATTTTTTCAACAATAAATGCATTGGGCTTGGTAACCATTTCCAGCAGTTCCTCTTTAAGTCCCCAACCACATGGAGATGTAAGCTGAACCATATCTACATGCCTGGAGAAGACTTAGATATCGAAGTTGATTGAGAAGAAACTGCCAATACAACCGGTCGTGCATCAATAATCTCAATTAAGGAAGGTATACTAAGTCGATTGAGCTTATTGTATGCCTCTGCTTCCTCAAAGGTGGGTAACAAAGTGCATCGTAAATTGATCAAAAGAAGAGCATGTAGGGACAAAAACTGAGGAAGAGCATCACGACAGATTCTCTACGACATTCCTGCTTTGGACGCATGCAAACAGGGCATGTAGTTGTACTTTTTGGTCAGTCAGACATTTCAGCTGCGAATAGTATTGAGCCAATGGTATTCAATTTTTCTTTGGTGTTATCGCTCCATGGCAATCTTGCAGAACATGATATATACATACATACATACATACATATATATATATGGGAAAGGGGAAGCTGCACCCCATGGTGCAGCCAATTGCCTGCACCCGGCTCCCACGCCGTCCGATCGAACCCAAAATCAACGGTGATGATGGTCCACGCCCAAACCCTCTCCCCCGCACATGTGCCTCCCCGCATCCCCTCCCGAATCTCTCTTGCCCTTGCAGCACCGCAGCCCTCGCCCCCACCCCCGCTAGTGCTCCGCCCCTGCAACCATCCGCCGCGTGCTCACGCCCATTGCCATGTCGCCACTACGCGTGCGTGAACCTGCTCGACTCGCCGGCGTCGAGGACATAACATCTCCCGCTCTCACGAGATCCCTTGAGATCTCATGCATTAACCTATTCTCCACTCGCCGACATTTTCTTTTGCTTCTATGATTTTGTGGATTGTCTTGTTCCTTCGTGGAATTAGTTTAGTTCAATTTTATAAGGCCAAGGAAAGATGAGTCTTTAGAAGTTATAAATTTGATATTCTCTGTCCACCGACCACTCGCTTACAATATATTTTTCTAACTCATATTTTTTATCATTTGATATCTCTTTCAGCAAATAATTGGGTTTTTTTCTTTGATTCAGATATATATACAGATGAGAAGACACATAAGAAAATAAATAACCAAATCCACTCAGGTATGAGATCTTTTTTTACATGCCTTTGGTGATGTAAGCTGATCCACGTGCAATAGGGATGATGGGAGAAGAGATAAGGAGCAATCAGGACATGATAAGGCGAATCAAGCATGAGTCGTTGCATCCGTTGTTGCTATATCTAAGATTGAACAAGAGAGCAGAGGGCCCAAAAACTTATACATGGTCCTTGTAAATTCTTTTTGTCCTTGTAATGCTGCAGTATAAAATGATAGAGTAAGTTGCAGGTGATTTGTTATGGTTGTGTTTATCTATTTCTATGTACTGGAGAATTTGGTCGTTACATGTATATGGTTCAATGTACAGATTCTTGTGTTGGTTATAAATGGTTAGATTTTGTCATGCTTTGTTGGGATGCATTTATTTGGATCAATACACCAGAGCATTTGATAGTTAAGTTTATCATTTGATAGTTAAGTTTATCTGGTTCTATGTATTAAAACTTTGATACTTGTATCAAAGGCCAAAATCATCTCATAATACCAGAGTTGAAGATAAAAAACTTCTATATTCGATTGCATTCTGAAACCATCTAATAATGCGGAGAAGATGTCTTTTCTTTGAGTCTATCTTTTTCTAAGAGGACTGATTACATGCTTGCTTTTAATTGCAAGGCTATTGGACTTATATGCACGCATCTTTATTGCAATGTTTAGTGAACGACTTAGGAGGTGTCATTGCTAAGATTTTCCTTCAATTGCTGTGAGCAGAGACCATTTATTCCTTTTTTCTTTGAAATTTGCAGCCATATGATTAAACTGTTGCCAATGTTACATTTCATTATTGACATCATTCTATTATGGCATGCTGATACAATATTGGCAGAAACTTGCTTCCAAATATATTGGAGATTAAACATCGTAAAGACAACTACCAGCAAATTACTACTTGATGTTAACATTGTTTTGCTCCCGATGGATCAAAGTATCATATTCTAATACAACCGTGATTACGACACTAGTATTATCTGACAGTATTGTTAATATCTAATGATGTTGGGTATTGTATTACTTTAGTGTCGAATGTTGAGTGTGAGGAGTGGTCACGAAGGGATTATTGTTGGAATATGTCATTGAATCAGTAAAATTATATGATAAAAACCTACCGAAGATTTACAATTTAAGTGTCTAAAACAATAACAGAGATTTACAATTTAAGTGTTTAAGCTATGGATGCACTCATTGAAGGTTGAGGGGGATAATTTAAACCATGTATTCAGTAACATTCCATTATAAAAAAATTAACTATAGTTAAACTTCATAGACTTGACTAAGTGGTTCAATTAATGTATACACCTAAATGGAGCCATGTGAATCACCAAACTGATTTTCTAAGCACCAACATTTGAGACTATAACAACAATGTTTCTACTATTTTTTTACATAACTAATATAAATGGAAGGATAGTTGCATTGCAAATAATTATAATGGTAACAAAAACATCTGCCAGATTGACTTCTTCCTCCTTTTTGCAAGTTGTTTGGTTGTCCCAAGCCCTTTAGAAGGTATGGTTCTATTGATTTTTTTGTGAATTCCAGGTTACAAACTCAATGACAGATGATTGTTCGTTCGGCGAGGATATCTGGTTTGACTGAAGGTTGGATGCCACTTGAATTATAAGTTGATGAGGAATAATAGGTTGCTGAACTTGTTCTTCCCAGCAAGTGTCTTTGAGTGTTCACATACAGATTTGGCGCAACATCATGTTCAGTTGTATTATTCAGTGAATCTTGTGAGATGACAGACATATCTTACATATTTGAATGATTGTGTTAGCCATCCCAAAGATTAACAATGAACAATTCTTATAATTATGTCAACAAAAAATGGATCACTTTCAGCAGGTAACTTTCAATGGTCAAGTCTGTAGTTCTATCCACAGTGTCATAAAAAACATTTATGAACTTGAAAATCTTGCCAATAAAACATTCAATGTCATGGTGCTATCTTCATATGTAATTAACATGTAATTAACAAGACTCCCATATGAGAAAAAGTCTCACCTTTCCGTGGCCTTATAAAATTGAACTAAACTAATTCCACGAAGGAACAAGACAATCCACAAAATCATAGAAGCATAAAAACAATGTCGGCGAGTAGAGAATAGGTTAATGCATGAGATCTCAAGGGATCTCATGAGAGCGGGATATGGTATGTCCTCGACGCCGGCGAGTCGAGCAGGTTCACGTACGCGCAGTGGCGACATGGCAATGGGCGTGAGCATACGGCGGGATGGTTGCAGGGGTGGAGCACTGGCATGGGTAGGGGCGAGGGCTGCGGTGCTGCAAGGGCAAGAGAGATTCGGGAGGTGATGCGGGGAGGCACATGTGGGGGGAGAGGGTTTGGGCGTGGACCATCACCACCGTTGATTTTGGGTTCGATCGGACGGCATGGGAGCCGGGTTCAGGCAATTGGCTGCACCATGGGGTGCAGCTTCCCTTTTCCCTATATATATATATATGAGAAAAATGGGGCTGCCCCCTAGGGGTAGCCAACATGGCTGCCCTCACCCCATTTTTCGCAATTTTTTTATTTTTTTTTGGGAAAATATCATCATGTATATTCATCCCTATATCACTCCTATATGTCATTCGAATTTCGTCAAAAACAGAGACTCATATGGCCTCCATCCAGACATCATTTTTTAACGGTCGCAGGATTTTTTAAATCGACTCTGTCTGGATGGAGGCCGTAGGAGTCCCTGTTTCTGACGAAATTCGAATGGCATATAGGAGGGATATAGTGATGAATATACATGATGATATTTTCAAAAAAAATTAAAAAAAGTTGCCCAAAAATAGGGCGGGGCAGCCCCATCAACCCCTATATATAGTTTAATGGGGCTGCCCCCGCGCCGTTTTCGGCATTTTTTTATTTTTTTTAAAATATCGTCATGTATATTCATCCCTATATCCCCCCTATATGTCATTCGAATTTCGTCAGAAACAGAGACTCCTACGGCCTCCATCGAGATGGTGTCGATTTAAAAATATTGTTACCGTTAAAAAATGGTTGTCTGGATGGAGGCCGTAAGAGTTTTTGTTTCTGACAAAATTCGAATGGCATATAGGAGGGATATAGGGATGAATATACATGGCGATATTTTTCAAAAATAGAAAATAAAAAGAACGTCGAAAACAGCGCACAGACAGCCATGTTGGTTGCCCCAAGGGGCAGCCCCATTAAACTCATATATATATATATATACACACACGCCCACAAATGGACCGGTGGTAATGTATTGTGCCTACCACCCAAAAGACCAGGTTCAACTTCCCCTTTGTGGGAGTTGCGTTAGGTAGTTAACGGTCAATGTAAAAAATAGTTGAATCTTTCAGCAAGGATTTGAGCAACAATCCATGTAACTGACCCTACTTATAGTGGGAGAAAGCTTTGCCATTTTTAACTGACCCTACTTAATTATGGAAAAAGGCTTTATTGTTGTATGTATCTTAGGGATTAATCACAAATCTCATTAACAAACTCATAGTACATTATCATATTGACAAAATACGAAAATACACTGCTATGCAACCAAATCTTGACCATCCCGTTGTCCTTCACTCAGATGACATATTTGTATGTCCTTTCCTCGCGTTCAACCTTCAATAGAAGATGCTCCTTCTCGTAACTCTTCATAGACATCGTGAATATCCTTTATTGTTGGGGGAAAATAAGAAGATTTAATTCCATAAAACCCTAGGCTATTTTATATAGGGGAGAGACCTATGAGTAAATTACATAAGATAGACATTAAGAAATAAACAATAAGAAACAAATACTTCGAGTACACAGAATTATCTCTACACTCCCCTTCAAGATGGAGCATAGATGAAAACCATGCTCAACTTGGAAGAGCACTTCTGAAATGGTCCTCTGAGCAGTGCCTTGGTAAAGATATCCGTCGTTTACTCTCTTATGCTGACATGGGAGATGGAAATTAAACATTTCTGAATCATGTCTCTAGTATATTAGCAGTCTACTTCAATGTGCTTTGTCCTTTCATGGAATGCGGGATTGTTTGCAATGAACAGAGCAACCCGATTATCACATTGTAACTGCATGGGTAGAGGTACATTTATATACAAGTCTGTTAGAACTGCTCGAACCCACATCATTTCTGTATTGGCTTGTGTCATAGCTCTATATTCAGACTCTGCACTCGATCTAGCCACCACCGTTTGTTTCTTACTTTTCCAAGAAACAAGAGAACTGCCAATGAATATTGCATAACCAGATGTAGTCTTCTTGTCCTTAGGATACCATGCATAGTCAGCATCAGCACATGCAGAAACAGAAAGAGTTGCCCCTTTCATGAATAATAAACCTACGTCCGGAGAAGACTTTAGATATCGAAGTATCATGTATATAGCGTCCATATGTACCTGTCGAGGATGCTCCATGTACCTGTCGAGGCTGCTCCATGAACTGGCTCACCCGACTCACTGCAAATGAGATGTCAGGTCTAGTGATAGTAACATATAGGAGCTTCCCCACCATCTCTCTGTATCTTCTCTTGTCAACCTCCTCTGTATCATCATCATATAGTTTCATGCTAGTATCCATAGGCGTCGTAGATGGTCGACAGCCAATCAGGCATGTCTCAGCAAGCATGTCTGTAACATACTTCCTTTGGGTCATCACAAGATCCTGTTCATTCCTACCAAATTCTAACCCAAGGAAATACCTTAGGGTGCCCAAATCCTTCATAACAAATTGATGACCTAGAAATTGCCATTTTTATCCCTTGCGCATCATTCCCTGTAACAAGAATATCATACACATAAACCATGATGACAATTGTACCTAAGGGTGTCTTCTCTGCACAAACAATGAGTGATCCGCATTTGATCTCTTGAACCTTGCTTTTCCACCAACTCCGAGAGCTTTTGAAACCAAGCCCTTGGACTTTGCTTAAGGCTATATATTGCTTTATGAAGTCTACAAACATGCTAACACTCCCTCTCAGCAGCAAACCACGAAGGTTGCTGCATGTAGACTTCTTCCTGCATATCCCCATGCAAGAATGCATTTTTAACATCTAACTGAAACAAGGCAATCACTTGCCATAGCAACTGAAAGAAGGATCCGTAAAGTGGAGTGGCGTGCAACGGGAGAGTATGTGTCCATATAATCCACACCGTAAGTCTGAGTAAATCCACGAGCCACTAATCTTGCCTTGTAGCGATCAAGGCTCCCATCTGCATGGTGTTTAACAGTAAACACCTACTTGCAACTAACAACAGAGGCTCCAGGAGGAGCAGACACCAAATTCCATGTACCACGTGATCGTAGGACAGTCATCTCTTCTTCCATAGCTAGACGTAAGTGACTATCCTTCAGGGTCTCCTGGAAATTCCATGGAATAGCCACGACAGATAGAGAAACTGCAAATCTCTGGAAATCCCCTGTCAAATGATGAAAGGAAAACTAAGACGCAAGGGGATAAGAGGCACACGTACGCTTTTGCTTCCGTAATGCAATGGGCATATCTAGGTCATCGGTAGCATCAGTCATGTGTGGACTAGTCTCCTGCAAGGACCCCTGCACAGATATATCTCCAGACCCATTATTAGAAATCATGTCATCAGAACAAACCTGAGGCATGCTGGATGACGAGCAATGACCATGAGCAGAGCCAGGTCGACGGGTATAGGATTTTGGTAATTGTGGAACAATGTGGGACTAGGTAGAAGGTGGTGGTGGTGGTATAGCAGGCACAACCTGAGGAGAAGGCAAAGACGTAGGAGGAGGTGGCATGTATACCACATCATCAGACTCTGATGCTACCAATCTGTCTCCTGTAGGGAAGAAAAACGTGACAAACTCGAAGGTCACATCAGCATTGATGTAATATTTCCTGCGCAAAGGATCATAACACCGATATCCCTTCTGGGTCCTAGAGTACCCAACAAATACACATTTGACAGCCTTAGGAGAGAGCTTGTCAAGACCTGGAGTTTAACTGATGAACGAATGCAACAGAACCAAAGACACGATGAATACGTGAGAATAATTCCTTGTCAGGAACAACAATGGAGAAAAGCGATTTCTCACCCAGAACAGACGAAGGCATACGATTCACCAGGTAACACGTCGTAAGGACAGCATCACCACAAAATGAATGTGAGGCTCGACTATGAATAAGAAGTACCCGAGTGATATCAAGTAAATGGCGATGCTTTCGCCCTGCAATACCATTTTGTTGAGAAGTGTAAGGACATGTGGTTTGATGAATAATGCTACGGGAGGAAAAGAAACGGGATAGAGTACATGTCAAAATTCCAAAGCATTATCTGTTCTCACATATTTCACAGAAGAAGAGTAAACATTTTGCATTTCATTGATAAAAACTTTGATCATATCTCCTACTTCAGATTTATTTTTCAATAAGAAAATCCATAACAAACGAGAATAATCATCAACAGCAACAAGATAAAACATGTATCCCTGGTGATTAGGAACACGACTCGAACCCCAAATGTCAACATGAAATAATTCAAAAGGGGAGCTACTGCTCCGACTCTGACGACTCGGGAAAGTCGATCGATGATGCTTCCCCAACTGACACGCGTCACACTGAAATGAGGACCTTGGTGAGATATGCGATAAGATATGACACATCTTCTGGAGAGGGAGATGACCAAAACAAAGATGTCAAGTGAAGGGAGAGACTGATCCAGATGAGATAGAAGACGCGCATGCATAAGGAGTCTGGATCAGGCGACAAAGACCACCTGTTCACAGCCACAACGAATCACCCTGTCCGTAAGAATGTCCTGAAAAACAAGAGATGATGGGTCAAATATAGCTCAACAATGCAAATCCTTTGTAATCCGACTGATAGATAACAAATTCATAGAAAAATCAGGGGCATGTAAGACGTTATGTAGACGCATTGAAGGTGTCAAAGTAATCTCCCCCTGTCCTGTAATTGGGGAATGAGTCCCATCGGCTATCATCACAGTTCTTCCTAGGGCAACATGTTTGTATGTTGTAAGCTAACCTCGGTATCCGCATAAATGATGCGTCGCCCCAGAATCCATATCCATTATGTAATCTCCGATCCATAACAGGATGTAAAGGCATAAGTACTACCTGAGGTATTTGTCGTAGCAGAGGTATTGGCTAAGGCTGAAGCAGCGACATCGGAATGGCCTCATGAAGATGATGAAGGAGAAGGCATGATATCTCGAAGTCTGGCCATGAAGTCATCAAACCTCATATCCGAAGTAGTTACCGCAAGAGGCTCAGCTTGCTCTGCTACATGGGCTAATGCTGGGAAATCATGCTTAGAGTAGCATGTCTCCTTGATATGATCTGGGCGATGAGAAAACGTGTAAGCTGACAAATGCGACCTCCTCTACCACGAGGTCCTCGGCCACGAAAAGAAGAAGATCCTCCTCTACCTCGGGAGGCGGCCATCGCCGAAGGAGTATGACAAGAGGCAGTAAATGGAACAGTGATTCTGTTGAGCCGACAGAAAGCTTGTTCAATAGGGGGAATAGTAGCATCCGCAAGAATCTGAGAGCAAGCAGCATCATATTCAAGATCGAGGGCTGCTAGGAATACACCAACTATCGTAGCATTTCAATATGTCTTCTGCTGCTCTGGGGTAGCCGTGAGTGGCATGAAGCTGTGGAGCTTCTTCTCAAACATCCCACGCAGAGATGTATGCAGGGAATGGAGAGGCTGACCGTTCTGCTTGATAGTTAATATGTCATGTTGAATTTGAAGGATCTTGGTTTCATTCCTCACCTGAGAGTAAGTGGCTACGAGGATATCCCACATAGCCTTAGTCGAGGACTGATGTAACACATCATTGGCGATCTCTATCGTCAATGTCCCTGAAAGCCAGACTTTGGCATACACATCATCCGCCTCCCACGAGGCGTTAATCCCAGTCTTCTCCATTGGCTCTTCCTTGGTAAGAATGTGTTTCTTACCATTCGACTTCATAAGGCTCGTGAACTGCATAGCCCAGAGCTCATAGTTCATCCCATCCATTTTAACAATAGGCATTGGACCTCTGAAAGCACCTGTGACGGGTACATCAACTTTATTTTCAGACATATTGCCATTTATGGAAGACTAGGATTTTGTAGACCAAAAATGATTGTCTACACAAAAATGTGGATTTGAGTGCACATGTAGACGTTATGCACCCAAATCCATCAAAAAGACGGAGAAACCGATGCCGACGGTAGAGCGGCTAGAAAGGAAGTCACGCACAAGGCAGGGATGCATGAATATGTGTGCGCGGTGGCACAAGGCAGCGTGCACAAGCACACGATGTAGCGCAGGGGCACGAGGCGTGCGCACAAGCACGCGATGTAGCGTAGGGACACGCGACGACGTGCGATGCAGTGTGGAGGCACGCGATTGCGTGCGAGGAGGCGGGAGGGCACGCGAACGTTGGGTGGCGCACTAATCGGTGACGTGTAGTGATGTGTTGTGCGAAGGAGAGAGGGTGAGCAGAAGGTGGGGTAAGGGTTAGGGTACGAGAGCTCCGGCTTAAGACCGTCGCTCTGATACCATGTTGGGAGAAAATAAGAAGATGTTTATTCCATAGAACCCTAGGTTCTCTTATATAGGGGTAGGGCTGTCAGAAAAATCTCAGGTTCGATATTTGCTCAGGTTCGATTCGATAAAAGTTTGATTCGAATTCGATTCGATCATAAACGAACCGAACCTTAACAAAACTTTGGGCTCGTTTAAATAAACGAATCGAACCTTGAAATGATAGGTTCGCTCAGGTTCGGTTCGTTAATATTTCGATAAAAAATATATAAATAAATAATTAATTATACTTATATAATATGACTTAGGAATTGAGACCTCATATAAATCTCACAACAAGTACCCTTATATATAACTTGATCAATTTTCAGAAACTAAGGGATTTAATAAGAATTTTTTCCCAAAAAACCCTAAAATCCCTAGTCCCTATTCCCTAACATACATTCCAGCCGCCGCAGGCCTGCCTCTCCTCTTCAACCCCACGCCAACGGCACCGCGCGACCTCCCACCTCCCCGCCGCCGCTGCCCAGCCTCTTGCACGAACGCACCTCCGCATGACGCGGTCGTAGGTGCGGCTCTCCCTCTCCGCGCGATGCAGCCATGGTGTCGCCCCCCCCCCCTCCACGCGACACGAGTCGCGCGACCGCAGGTCTTCTTCTCCACACGACGCGGTCGCGGTGCCTCTCCCCTCTCAGCGCGACGCAACCGTGGTGCCCCCCCCCTCCACGTGACGAGAGTCGCGCGACCGCAGGTCTTCTTCTCCGCGCGACGCGACCGCGGTGCCTGTCCCCCCTCGGCGCGACGCGGTCGTAGCCCACAGGTGCCGCTCGTCCTTGTCGTGCGACGCGGTCGCAGTACCGTTCTCCCTCTCCGTGCGACGCGGCCACCGCAGCCGTTGTTCCTGCTCCCACTCCGCACGATGCGGCCGCAGTGCCGCTCCTCTCCATACGACGCGGCCACCGCAGCTGCTGGTCCTGCTCCTCCTCTCCACGTGCCCTCCGCAGCAGTTCCCCCTTATGAGCATCTCCTCCTCGGTCTAGCAGCCCTCGCAGTCCATCCTACTCCTTTACGCAACAACAATCCGCATCGACAAGAATGATGAGTTCTCAAGGTTTGCATTCGGGTATTGATATGTCCTATTTTTTATATTACTTCGTATCGTAGTTAGATTCGTAAAACATAAATTTGATGAGTGTGTAGTATGTGAAGTATTACTTGTTAAGAATTATTAAATTTTGACCTATTGATTATTTCATTTTAGATACACCATCCTCCCAACAATCAATTGATCAGATTGTTTTAGCGAATGAAGTAAATGGTAAAGAAAATAATAATATTGTTGATGAAATTGAAGAGGATACGGTTGAAGTCTGTGATACCAAGATGTTTTAGGAGAAAATGGAAAAAGATCTACAAGAAAGACATCATTTGTATGGTCTTTTTTTGAAGATGTAAGTGTTAAACTTGCTAATCAAGTGCTGATTAAAAATAAATGCAAGTGTTGTGGTGAGGTCGTGGCTAAACCCAAGAGTGGGACAACCAGTCACATGAAGAAACATTTACTTAATGTGTACCCCTATTACAAAAGTTGTGACAAAAAACAGAAGCAATCCACAATTTCCTTTAATCCAGCAAAAAAGGGTGAGATAGTAGGTTATTCTATGAGTGCACAATATGATACAAAGAAAGTTAGAGATGCCCTTGCAAGGATGATAGTGATGCATGAATATCCCTTTAAGATGGTCGAGCATTCTGGTTTTAATATGTTTGCAAAAACTTTGAATCCAAGATTTGAAAAGATGTCTAGAAACACCATTAAAAATGAATGCCTCAAAGTTTATGAAGCCGAGAAAGAAAAATTGAAGACAACTTTCAAGGCGGTTGATCGTATTTCTCTTACATCTAATTGTTGGACATCCAATCAAACTATTAGATATATGTGTTTGACTGCACACTTTATTGATCCCAAATGGAAATTGCGAAGGTGTGTCATCAATTTTTGTGATTTAGAACCACCTCACACAGGTGTTGTAATTGGTGATACCATTGCTAGAAGCATTCAAGAGTGGGGAATTCAAGATAAAATCTAAACAATCACCTTGGATAATGCATCTAACAACACTATTGTTGCTGAGTCGACTCTTTAAAGGCTAATTTTGAGTCAAGGAATAAGCTTCATTTGAAAGGAAAGATATTCCACGTCAGGTGTACTGCCAAGGCCCTAAATGTCGGTTTCGGTCACCATTTCGGTATTGACCAAAACAGAATTTCGATGGAATTTCGGTGGAATTTCGACCGGAATTTCGGTCATTTTTGGTACTAGGACCCCCATATTTCGGTCATTCGGTCGAATTTCGATTTCGACTGGATATCGATATTCGACAGAAATTCGACCGAATTTCACTGAAATTTAAGGCCATGTGTACTGCACACATTTTAAATCTCATGGTGCAAGATGGTCTTATACACATTGATAATGCAATTACTTTCATAAGAGAAAGTGTCAAGTATTTGAAAAAATCTACCTCTCGCTTGTTCAAATTTGGAGAGATTGCCAAACAACTTGACATTTCTACCAATAAGGGTTTGCGGATTGATTGCCCTACGAGATGGAATTCCACGTATTTGATGTTGGAACATGCATTGACCTTTAAACTTGCATTTAGTCAATATGCTCTACGGGATGCTAATTACAAGCATGGCCTTAAATTTCGGCGAATTCCGACCGAAATTCGGTCGAAATTCGGTTTCGTAGCGATACCGATATCGAAACCATGCATAATATCTGTTTCCAAGATTTCGGTCGAATTTCGGTCATTTCGGTCCATTTCGGTTCATTTCGGTCCATTTCGATGGAAATTGTTCACAATTTTCTCGGATTTCGGTGGAATTTCGGTTCATTTCGGTCCATTTCAATTGAAATTGTTCTAGGTCTCCATATGTCATGCCTAGGCCACTTATTGATATTCATAGGCACTATTTAGCCACTAAATGAAATTTATAGGTCACTATTTCAACCACCATTGCAATATAAGCCACTATTCCAACCACCATTGTAATAAATAAGGCAATTTAGGGTCCTCTTTAATCCCAATAAATATAATGTATATGTTCTCATTCCATCTCACAACTTCACAAGTCACAATTCACAACCCAACTTAAGTCTTGGAGAGCCAAGTTTCCAAATTCCAAGCAAGGTAAGTATTTTACCATATTTTTTCATAAAACATATTTTTTAACATACTTCGAGATGCCAAATATGTATTTTTTCCATCTTTGAATGCTAACTTCAGAGTTCAGAATCTTCATAGTTAGAATCTTTATATAACCATCTTGTTATCTTTTCCTAGGCCAACTTGTCTGTACGTGTGGTAGGCTGTTAACAACCTTCCAAGTCTTTGACTGTAACTATTTTTCTACTATTAGGCTGGATGTAGGTTGTGCTTATGAATGCTACATAATTTCTTGATGTTAATTAATTTGTTTGTGTCTCTTATAACATACATTTTACGATCACAAGCCCTAATATGCATTTATTTTGGCATACATGTTAAAATATTCGTGTTTGTGTGTCTTATTTTACTTTTAAATAAAAGTATTATTCTTCTTTTGAGAGTTGACAGAAAAATTGAATGCCAAAATTTAACTGTGAAATATGAAATTTCACTCTGGACAGTCATCGATATGATGACCGAAATCATTATTTTAAGGATTAAACATTATAACATCTTATTATAAGCAAAAAAACTTGTATTTATGTCTCTTTTATTGATTAAACAACATTAAAAATCTTAAAATTTGAAAAAAAAATGAGTTTTCAATTCGATTTCCCAATTTCCGACCATTTCACCGAAATTCCACTGAAATTCCTTTTCTGGGCTTGTACCGAAACGAAACCGAAATCCGACATTTGAGGCCTTGATTACAAGTGGCTTCCAACTTCTGATGAATGGGTGATGGTTGAAAAAATATGCAAATTTTTGGAGGTTTTTAATGATGTCACAACCATATTTTCCGGAGCTACATATCCAACTGCTAATTTATTCTTTCCGGAGATGTGTAGAGTGAAATGTTTATTGCTTGCTGAACTTCAGTCTGAAGATGTTTTTATGAGAGACAAGGCTTCTGCAATGTGGGAGAAAATGAACAAATACTGGGCAGATTATAATTTGTTGTTGGCAATTGCAACTGTCATGGATCCACGGAATAAAAAGCGATTTGTTGAATTTGCATTTCCTTTATTGTATCCTCAGCATGAGGTGGATTACAATTTGCAGCTGCTTACAGATGCTCTCCATGAGATTTATCACTCTTATGCAAAACAAGCTCCACAAGAAGTTTACTCGTCCTCCGAAATCTGATGACTTTTTGAAGAAGCATGGATTAAAGGGTCGTGAAATGTTTGACATGATTGTTAGGAATGATGCAAAGCAGCCTTCAAAATCAGATCTTGCGATATACCTGGAGGAAGGTTTTTGTGTTGCAGAAAATGAGTTCAGCGAACAGGAATTTGATGTTTTGGAGTGGTGGAGGGTGAATTCCATTATCAAAAATGGCGCGTGATATTTTGAGCATCCCCATTACAACTGCATCTTCAGAATCTGCATTTAGTGCGGGAGGTCGTGTTCTTGACCCATATTCCCTACTCCCCAAAACAGTTGAGGCACTAGTTTGCACTGGTAGTTGGATCCGGGAAGGTATGAAATATGCTCCTAATCCAACGGTAAGTTCTTATAACCTCTTTCTACTTTATCCAAATTAAGAATTTATAAATGATAACAAAGTCAAATATCTTCTTAAGGTCTATTTTTTTCTATTCTGACAGGGGGATTACTTAGAAGAAGAAGAATTGGAAATTTCTTTTCCCAATGACTTCAGCGTCATATTTCCTGATGTTTAGGTATAATATAAAATGGTAACACAGTCAAATATCTTCTTAAGGTCTATTTTAAACTTAAGTTTTATGTTGTTTTTGGTAACCTTTTTGATTTTGACTCTTTTTTCAGGTGTTTGATAATGAAAAAATCACTCATCATAGCTGGATTGTGGATCATTTGATGATATTAAATGCAAGTAGAAGTCATCCGAATGTTGGCATACTTAAACTATGAAGTTCATTTTGGAAGAAACTTTTTTGAGTACTTTTATTATATGAAACTTTTATATGCTACCATTTGTGAAGTTTTTATATCATGACATTATAACATTTTGTGTTTGTTTTACTATGAGGAATGAGGATACTATGCAGAGGTGCATTTATTTGTTTGTGGATTGTTTTGTGGTATTTTATGATATTGGCACAAACAATGCAAAGAATGGTATATACTTCACATATCTGAGTTATGATTTTCTGGTAATTCAGTTCATCTTGTGATTTTTAAGGCTCTATGTTTATTTGTATAGATAATGGGAATGTTATTTGTAGAGGGACTATTATTTTCAATTAGAGGTAAAGGTTGGAAAAGGAGACGACACACTTCACATATACACAAGCCTAAATTGTGCTTGAAACAAGGCATTTGTTGTGTTCATTTATTGCAATCTTGTGCTTATTCACTTTGAATATAATCGAACATTTAACGAATCGAATCAAACCTTCACGAAGTTAACTTGTGCCCATTCACTTCGTATATAATCGAACCTTTAACGGACCGAACCGAACCTTCGCGAACCTCAATCGAACCGAACCAAACATGAACATGATTTTAATCTTATCGAATCGAGCCGAACCCGAACTTATATACCTAATAAACGAACCGAACCGAACCTGGGTAGGTTCGCTCAGGTTCGGTTCATTTATACCCCTATATAGGGGGGAGACCTGTGGGTAATTACATAAGATAGACATTAAGAAATAAACAATAAGAAATAAATACTCGTAGTACACGGAACTATCTCTTTTACCATTTAGCATAGTTGGTCTGATCCAACTTGACAATCTGACTGATGAATGTGTATCGACAAGTTGCATTGTAACTGTTGAAACTAGAGAAGCGGAAGCGGAATCGATAAATCAAGAAACATAAACATGAAGACCAGAGATTTAACGTGGAACCCTACTCCCTAAGGAATGGGATGAAACCACGGGAGAAGCCCTCAAAGGGGCAGATATTCTATTGGAATTTCTCAATGAGTACGGGGGGTGTGAGGATCCTTATATAGGTTCTCAAAGGAGAATATTCTATAGAATATTCTCCATAGAATATTCTCTTAACAAATAGCCACAAAGAATATTCTCTAACACTCCCCCTCAAGCTGGAGCTGAGAAAGCTGCAGCTTGCAACAAGAAGAAAGTAGACATCACATCCTCACACGATACATCACAAGAACACATGTCCGTTGCTGGTAGAGGACCACGTACGAGGACAGGTCTTCGGCTTTCAGGTCATCGGAATGTATCTTTGTCATGCCTGTAGAACCGCTGTGATATCAGGTAACCGGAACATATCTCTATCATACCTGGAGAACAATCACTGCAGAAGAAGTCTAGTACGGGGAATTGATCGGGTCGTAAAAGAAGAAGTATACGCCTTGACAAAGAAGTTGATGATCGGTGAAGACAGATGATCAAAGAAGCCTGAAGAGCCGGACTATCAATCGTGGACGTGCAGATGCCCTAAAGAATATAGATCCGACTCCCCCTTTCTCCCATACTTGATAGACTAGGAGCAGATAGCATCAAGTTGGGAGAAACAAATGAATATGCAATTTTTTTGTCACTCATTTTCTTTTCTTTTCTTTTATTTTTTTGCTTCATCTTCATTCTCTCTTTTTTGAAACTTGCGTACGGTTTTTTTATTGTACGCGCCTTTTTTCAACAATTTTTTTTCAACGATGCCCCTCTCCTTTTTTTTTGTAATACACGGGACCCTTTTTTTCAACTCGTCTCAGCCGCCCAAGAGGGCCCTTCAACACCTTTTTTTCTCATAGCAGGTCCATTTGGGCGGAATCCCACTCTCTCATTTTTTTAAAATAATGCCGCAGCCCCAGCTATTAAAGTCCAAATAAAAGGCTAAACCGAAGGAAAGTCGAAACCCCCTCAGCACGCTAGGGTTCCCACAAAGGGAAACCCATCATCGTTTCCTTCTAGCGAGAGGGTTCGCCATCACATGACGAAATTGAAGGGCTGCCTCGCTCGATTGGAGAGGCCGCCGACTGGATGCTCTCGACAGGGATGCCCTAGAGCGGCATTTCCGCCTGGAGATGTGTCGTCTCGCGCAGCTTCTGCTTCGCTTGTAGCGTTCTGGCTTGTTGGAGGAGAGACGCGCTGCCTCGGTGTCGAGACGAAGAGGAGCGTAGCCTGGAAAGGGGAGCTTCGCCACAGGAGTTTCGGTGCGCGCCTGCAGCGCTATGAAGATGCTCCGCCTGGGCGATCACGAGTCCAGGCGTATCACGCATGTGACGCCTGGGAGGAGTTTGTAGCTTCACCGCCGCCTGGAGGATCCCTGGGGGGGTTGCGGGTCCTGATTCTGGAGCACACCGCCTTCTTGGGAAATTGAAGATGCCGCCTGGGTGTTGGTGTTGCCGGTGGAAGATTCGGGGTCTGCGCGCAGGAGTTGCGCAAGGCTCCGCCTCTGGAGCCTTGTGATTGGAAGGAGAAAGCAGCACCTCGCCTGGGATCTGGGGGTTGGTGCGGTAATGGAATTAGGCGCCAGGAGGACAGTTGCTTGCTCGACTGGATCTCGTGCTGCTGTGAATCGTGCAGCGGCATCTAGAGAGGGGGGCGACATCGAATATCATCTTGGGTTGTTGGCGTGCCCAAGGTCTGAAAGGGAGTCGTGCAAGGTTGTGCAGCCTGCTAGCGTCGCCAGGAGATGGTGAGAGAAGATGATGCCTCATGCGGCTAGGGCTTCGATGAATCAGAATCAGAACTTGAATCGAACAAGAAATCTTCATGAAAAATTGATCTTCAATAACATCACATCAAACAGAACTCGAATCTCGAACAAATAATCAACATAAAATCCACGAGAATCGACCTGCTCTGATACCATGTTGAAATTAGAGAAGCGGAAGTGGAATCGATAAATCAAGAAACATAAACATGAAGACCAGAGATTTAACGTGGAACCCTACTCCCTAAGGAGCGAGATGAAACCACGGGAGAAGCCCTCAAAGGGGCGGATATTCTATTGGAATTTCTCAATGAGTACAGGGGGTGTGAGGATCCTTATATAGGTGCTCAAAGGAGAATATTCTATAGAATATTCTCTATAGAATATTCTCTTAACAAATAGCCACAAAGAATATTCTCTAACAGTAACGTCCCGGGCTTAGGTCCCCCGGTCTGCAACGAGGAAAACTAGCATTAACAACTAGTTGGATTCAAGCCCAAATGGATCCAATGATAACCGCCCAAAATGCTTAAGTTCGAGTTGTCAAGTAATAATCCCCACAATTTACGACCCACTCTGACACTTTATGAGTTTTAGATGTGAGACTATCTTTGGGGTATGTGTGTTACAAGTTACAACCTCCCCCACTTATATTCGCAACGTCCTCGTTGCGACATGGTCAACCACTTATTCCCAGTGACAATAGCGGTTGCACGCTCCGGGTAGTTATTTTCTCCTATCTCTTTGTAGGGGTGCTCACTTCTCAGGTAGCCCCTTTCTACTTCAGAGGAAAATTGGTTCTGATACCATTTCTAACGTCCCGAGCTTAGCTCCCCGATCCATTATCAAGGAAAACTGACCCTGACAATTTGTTGGTTCAAAACCAAATGGACCCGTTGACAACCACCTAAAATGCTTAAGCCCAAGTTGTCAAGTAGTAATTCCCATCACTTATAAACCACTCTCACACTTTGTGAGTATCAGATGTGGGACTATATTTGGGGTATGGTTGTTATAACTCTACCTCACTTAAAAGAAATTGTGTCCTCGAAAATTCGAAATTCAAAAGATATACCAAAAAGTTCGGGATATTCTTCTCGAACTTCATCTTCAAGTTCCCATGTGGCCTCTCTATCCAAATGGTTATGTCAAGCAACCTTTACTATCTTAATAGTCTTCCTTCGTAATTGGTGTTATTGACGATCAACAATGTGTGAAGGTCGCTCTTTATACGATAAGTTTTTACGATCTTCAAACATAGTCTCACATCTAAAACTCACAAAGTATGAGTGTAGGTTATAAGTGATGGGGATTACTACTTGACAATTTAGGCTCAAGCATTTTGGGTAGTTGCAACGGATCCATTTGGGTACGAACCATACAAGTTGTCAGGGCCACTTTTCCTCGATAACAGACCAGGAAGCTAAGCCCGGGACGTTACAAATGGTATCAGAGCTAATTTCCCTTTTATAGTGGAAACAACTATCCGAGAGGTGGAGCAACTCCTACAAAGAGATGGGAGGAAAATGGCTACCAGAGCGTGCAACTGCCACTGTCATTGGGAATAAGTGATGGATCGTATCGCAACGAGGACGTTGCGAATATAAGTGGGGAAGGTTGTATCACTCATAACCCCAAAGATAGTCTCGCATCTAAAATTCACAAAGTGTGAGAGTGTGTTATATAAGTAATGGCGATTACTACTTGACAACTTGGGCTTAAGAATTTTGGGTGGTTGTCAACGGCTCCATTTGGATTTGAACCCAACAAGTTGCCAGGTCCAGTTTTCCTCGACAACGGACCAGGAGTTAAGCCCGAGATGTTACAAATGGTATCAGAGCCAATTTCCCTCTGATAGTGGAAAGGGTTACACGAGAGGTGGAACCACTCCTATAAAGAGATAGGAGGAAATGGCTACCCGAAGCATGCAACGTATTGTCACTGAAAATAAGTGATAGGGCATGCCGCAACAAGGACGTTGCGAATATAAGTGGGGGAGGTTGTAACATCCATACCCCCAAACATAGTTCCACATCTAAAACTCACAAAGTGTGAGAGTGGGTTATAAGTGATGGGGATTAACTACTTGACAACTTGCACTTAAACATTTTGGGTGGTTGTCAACAGGCCCATTTGGGTCCGAACCCAACAAGTTGTCAGGACCAGTTTTCCTCGATAACGGACCGAGAAGCTAAGCCCGAGACGCTAGAAATGGTATCAGAGCCAATTTCCCTCTGTAGTGGAAAGGACTATCCGAGAAGTGTAGCCACTCGTACAAAGAGATAGTAGGAAATGACTACCCGGAACGTGCAGCCGCTATTGTCACTGGGAATAAGTGATGGACCATGTCGCAAGAAGACGTTGGAAATATAAGTGGGGGAGGTTGCAACGCCCATACCTCCAAAGATAGTCCCACATCTAAAACACACAAGATGTGAGAGTGGGTTATAAGTGATGGAGATTACTACTTGAAAACTTGAGCTTAAGCATCTTGGGTGGTTGTCAACGGATCCATTTGGGCCCGTACCCAACAAATTTGTCAGGGCCAGTTTTCCTCGATAACGAACCGAGGACATAAGCCCAGGATGTTACATGCATCCCTAACGGCCAATGTCTTTTCTCTGTCTTTCTTGGTAGCCATGTTCTTTGGGATGAGCTTCCGTATGCAATGATTTGACTAATCACAGAGGTCAATACATTTCAAGTGTTTGAATCCTTGCTTAGAAGTATGAAGATCCTATAGTTGCCATGTCATGTTGGGAGAAAAAGAGCTTATCCAACGCATGTGGCGTTGATTGGAGGAGCTAGCATGGGTTACACACAAGCTCAATAAGGTAGAGGTTGAGAAGCATGTGCACAAAGGTTGTGTTGGAGGAGAATACATCTAAGGGTTGGTACGTAAGGGTTGCATGCACTAAGAGCTAATACGGTGGTAGGGTTGGAAGGTACTCTAATAGCATATCAAGATGAAGAATAGAGGAAAAGAGAGTACACTATTTAATAATAATCATAGAGCTCTGCATGCACGGGAAATGATACAACGAAATAGGAAAGGGTACGAGAAAGGAAAGACGATAACTGACCCATATTCACTTTCCATCAATATATATTTTAAAAAAGCATAGGCTCCTACAATCATATAATTGTCTGTAAATTAGAGGCACAAATATAAGTTTTGAAGTAGTATTATTATCATAATCACTACACATGTTAATATATAGTAGCAACTAGCAACATGTTGCCTAGAGTTAGAAGTGGATTCTAAAATAGAAGGAAAACCATGAAAAACACCTCGTCAACAAGAATGAGGTGACATATGCAATAACTACTAAACAAAACCTATATATCAAAATATAGAAAGAACAATAAATATAAAGCTTTTCAATTAAAACTTGAATTTAACTCTTGAAACTTTTTTCTAACCGAATTGATTTAAAATTAGATCTAAATTTTCGAAACTAATTAAAGAAATTTCTTCGAATAATATGAAGCTTTTAACTCTAAGAACTTAATACATTAGCAAATAAATGGTTGAAAAATCATTGATAAAGGCAAATTTCAACAAAAGCAAAGGGTAGTTTTCCTTATTTTGTCCTTTACCCAAATGACATGCAATATCAATAAAAAAAACCACAGACATTTCAAACTGGCATTTCACTGAGATCTTGGAGAACAAATAAGGTAGCATTTCGATTGCATTGAACTAGAGAAATAAAAAATTTCGAGAAATTCGATCAATTTTTTCTCTAAAATTCGAGGTCATAAACCAAGGCCAAAAATCTCCTCCATTACCTAAGCTTCTACATGTCAAAGCGACGTCTTTTTCCTAATAAACCACTAATGTCGCTGCAGGGTTGCACAATTCAATTTGAATGAATCGGAGCAATGAAACCAAATATCATAATGGACTAAAGAAAAAGGAGCAGAACGATGAGGCTCAACCCTACAAGGAAACAAAATTTCAAACGGACAGGCCTTTCACTCAAAGGGCTTCGACGAGGTCAATTCAGCAAACATTTGAGAAATAGCTCTGATAGACTAGTGACCAATACATGAGTACCACAAGAGCAGGTCAGTAGAGATCAAAGTACTATAGCAAAACAAGAATACGTAGGAATATTAAGATAATATAGGTCATTTCCCACCAAAGATTTGCACCGCCCAAATGTCCAAAAAGTAGTGAAGATGCTCATAAAAAATTACTCTACAACTAAGCTCAAACATAATCTATACACATAATAAGCTAAAAGGAAAGTTGGATGCACAGAAAACTCCAAAAAGCTGGACTCTGGAAGAGAACTATATATTACTAACGAAGGTAAAAAAAATGTACTAAGCCTTCTCCCACTATAAGTAGGGTCGGCTACATGGATTCTTGCTCAAATCCATGTTGAAAGATTCGACTATTTTTACGCTGGCCGTCGACTACCTAACGCAACCACTGCAAGAGTGGGATTTGAACCCTGGTCTTTTGTGTGGTAGACACACTGTACTACCACTAGATCATTAAGTGGGTTCTATATTACTAACGAAGGTAATTGGTGAAAGAAAAACATTAGCGGATACAACTGACTTCACTTGTGCAAAACGATAAAAGGATGTCAAGCAATTTCTTTATCCAATCGAATGAGTAGATCCTCCATAATCAATAATCAGTGTTAGAAACAAATGCAGAAACTAAATTGACTACAGTAGGAAAAGACGTCCAGATCTCGAAATTCAAGGTGACATCATATACAACTGACAATGATAGATTGAGGAATTTGTTTAATGCTTAGATCACCAAGTTGGATGAAACTAATTACTCAAGATGGTCACAAATCTTCTTGATGTCATTCAAAGGACAGAGCAAGCTACATCTCCTCTTAGAGACAGAACCAGTGATATACTAGTATGACACAAGGGATAAGGATAATAACATAGTCAACTTGCAATAGTCGATCGACTAGATCAAATATTAGATCTGAATATGCCAGGGCCTTCAATGTCGGTTTTGGTCACCATTTCGGTCATTTTCGTACTAGGGCCCCCTATATTTCAGACATTTTTTCCATTTCAGCAGAATTTCAGTAACCTGTCAAAATCGAAATTCGGCCGAATTTCGCCGAAATTTTGAGGCCATGGAATATGCAGCGTAAGGGTGTCAATGATTGAATAATCTCTATTCGACCAATATTGGATTCAATCGAATATTCGGTCCAACTATTCCGCCGACAAACCGAATAGTCAGCCGACTATTCACTGATTACTTTTTTTTGGTTTTTTTAGGTCCAACTATCCTAGTATCACCACAACTATTAAGCTCCATATATGTAACTTGTGAATTGATACTTCTATCTTGGATTCTTGTTGATTAAAGATCATATATGTAAAAATATATATTAAAATAATTAAAAATACATGATCAAATAATTCCGAATAGTAGCTCGAATATTGATTATTCTTTATTAAGTGACCCCTCCGACTGAATACCGAATACCAACTTTTGCAACACTGGTTTAATATGTTTCTAGCTATTGATTGGGGTCACTCCTTAATAGCAAATGAGGTAGAATCCACCATGACAAAACTCAGAACAACTTCAAAAATCATATTGCAGGAAACACATGTAAGTCATGTGTTTTATCCCTACTAAGACATGATTTAGATTCGATGTGAAGACAAGACTGTTGCATGGTACTACTTACGGTTTGTGAAAATAAAAAATGATAATGTTGATTTACGTGGAACCTCCTCGCTAAGAAGCGGGATGAAACCATGGGAGAAAGCTACTATGGCTATGTTTTTCTATTATGTTTCTCAAAATGTACAAGATGTGTGAGAACTTTTATATAGCCTTGCCAACTCACTAATGCGACATGAAAATGAGAGTTAGGGCTAAATTTAGGGTTTATCGTCTCTTTAATTAGAGACTAATTAAATTATGGGTCAGGTTAGTTGTTATTTTTTGTCCAATTTGAGTATGCCGGAAATATGAATTGTATTTAAATAATGAGATCGCATGTGATCTCCGATTGATTGAGTAATCAAGGGAGTCAATTAGGGTTTGTTAAAATAGGTAATGTTACTTTTTTTATTTGTAATCCCACCCCTCCTATATAAAGAGGATGGTAGTCACTGTTTAAGGATAATTGAGTTATACTAGAATTGGATATCTCTCCATCTCTCTCCCCGACCTTCTTCCTCTCCCCCACGCATCTTTATGCTTTCTCCACTAAAATCCCATGTTATAGAGTGCTTTCTTCTTCCTCCTCTCACCTTCTATATTTTTCTACCGTTTGAATTTTCTTTCTTCATCACAGCTTCTAGAAGATACTGAGATGACTTGGTTAAGTGTATTATTCCTCTAGGGTGGACAATGTTGTGCTTGTCATCATCTACGCGCGCATACACACTCTAATGCATACATATCACAGATAGGCACAATCATGACTCAATTGTCTACATATTATGTCTCTCAATGAAACATTCCCGGGCCAACATGAGCGGTTTACTTTTTATATACAAGTTCAAGATCATAACAAGGACTGACAACCTGAAATATTTATTTGTTGAGATGTCTCAGATCCTACACATGTGGATACCTCAATTGCTCTATCCATTACATTCTCTGTTCATAGAGGCAAAACCCTCACATCCCATAAGGGGTCCAGATTTGTACATGGCGTGTCTCTATATAGTCAGATCCCAACACTAAATACTAATCAAAAGTCTATTCGGACCTTAGCTCCATGAAACAATATGCTACTGGTAAAACATGAAAAATTGAAATCTTAGATCAAAACACTACGATGGAACAAGTCTTAGAAGCATGTTTGATTGATCGAATATCGCTGAATCTCGAAAAGAGGGTTAAGTTTGGAATGAATGTATAACAAGAATTCTTGGAATACCTTGGGGGCTCTTAATTGATGCTAAGCAAACCATAGCCCAAAGTCGTATCTATTCGGTTAATAAGATCTTATTCTCTTCTCCGATTGTCCTACTTCTCCCTACTTTCTAATAGTGAAAAAATCATTGACAAGATTTTCTAATATCGGGGAACCAAAGCCTAGAGCATTTGTTCTTTTCTCCATACAGTGAAGAAGAATCTACCCCGGCCAACCACGGATGTAATCCAATTACAGGCGAACCTTGTACTTCTGCTCGTCTGGGTGTAATTGATTATTATGACATGATCGATTTTTACAACGCTAAACTCAATGCAATTAGATTCAATGTTAACCCCATTTTATATATCTCAGCCCAAAACTTGCAACCAAAAGTACAAACAAGCATTGGCATTACCATTGCTATAACCTAAAATATTATAAAGAAGTAGATATACAAAGAGATGGAGAGAGGGACCTCTGTGCAAATGCCAACAACTTCCTTGACAGAGTCTCCAAACACGTCTTTCTTGGACAACTTTTCAATCAGATGGATCCGGAACTTCTCCGTCTCCTGCAGCAGAGCCAACGAAGATCAAGAAGTAGAAAGATAGGGAGAAAGAAATAGTTGCCAAAGATATGCGAAAGAGAAAGTTACCGCAAGAGCGAACTCGGGGATGGGATCCGGGAACACGTACTCTGCTGCTTTACAGAGATGGTCCCTTTTTCGTTGGAGTGAAGTGAGAGGGGAGGAAGACGGGGAGGCGCGCAGTGGTGAAAGATGTGGCGGGGAAGGTGGGGTGAAGCGGAAGCGGAAGCGGAAGGAGGAAGGAGAGGTGAGGTTGGGCGTACGAGGAGAGTGGCCGTGGAGGAGTGAGCAGGGGCTGCCGCTGCTTGAACAAGCCATCGCCGCACTTCACGTCCGGGACTGGGCAAGTGTCGTAGAAGCAGCCGCTCTCTCGATGGGTACAGGAGGCTTCTCACCGAAATTATCCTCAGGTTTACAATTTTGGAAAATTAGCTCTCCTTTGATTATTGTCAAATCGCGCACATGTGTGATGTATATAGGGTAAAATGCCTGCGAGATCACATTTTCTTTGAATTTTTACACCCATGAATAGGTAAGTTTCGTTATTGCGCATATAACTTTTTATAGTCACGAATTACACCTATAACCCAATGTTAATTTCCATCCATTTTTCCATTAATTTTGGCGGACACCTTCAAAGTTTGACAATTTTGCCCCTCACACTCTCTCCCATTGTCCAATTAAGGTCGTCGCCACCACGACACACAACTCCCTTTCCCTCTACAATGACTCCTCCAATCACATCATCCATGGCCTTCCATAGGCACATGTACCTCGTTCTCGATGACGGTGAGGAGTTTCGCAAGCTTCCTATTTCCAAGAAGAACCCTTCCAACAAGAACAAGGATTCTCGCACACACACACAACTTGCACTCCCAATACATCCATTGACCGCAGCCTCCCTCATCGACCGCAGCCTCGTCTATTGATAAACCCAATACTTTGTTATGCTAAGGTGGTCAAGTTGTAGTATGAGCGAAGAGCGATTTGTGCGGAACCACACTTAAAAAATCTCGATGAAGAGAGTGTGGCTTAATTTATTTATACATGAATAAGTTCGGGTCTGAACTCAGTGGTGCGAGCAATTAAGATATCTAATCGAGGTGAAATATCGATTTTATCTAATCAAGCGATATTATAATCAGGACAATGCAATGCATTGCTTCTTTTACCCTTTTTATAAGCAACATAACATGCTACAAATAGATGATATGCAAACTCATGAATTAAAGTCTTAACCACGAGTCTAAATTAAATACAAATTAATCTCAAATGCGAGATCAATCCGCGCTCCAAATTCACCTTAATAACAACGTACCTTAATAATAAACAACCTAAATAACTTAGTTCACATATAACATCTAACCATGGAATTAATGATTTAAAATCAGAAATCAAATCATTTAATTGAATTATACATGAAACATGCTTTCTAGTGCCAATTAAATTCCACAAGTGTAACGTCCCGGGCTTTAGGTCCCCGGTCCGTTATTGAGGAAAACTGGCCCTGACAACTTGTTGAGTTCGGGCCCAAATGGACCCGTTGACAACCACCCAAAATGCTTAAGACCAAGTTGACAAGTAGTAATCCCCACCACTTATAAACCACACCCACACTTCGTGAGTTTTAGGTATGGCACTATGTTTTGGGGTATGGGTGTTACAACCTCCCCCACTTATATTCGCAACGTCCTCGATGCGACATGGCCCATTCACTTATTCTCAGTGACAGTGGAGGTTGTACGCTCCCGGCTTAGTTCCCTTCGGGTAGCCCTTTCCACTATCAGAGGGAACCCGCTCTGATACCATTTGTAACGTCTCGGGCTTAGGTCCTCGATCCGTTATCGAAGAAAACTGGCCCTGACAACTTGTTGGGTTCGGGCCCAATTGGACTCGTTGACAACCACCCAACATGCTTAAACCCAAGTTGACAAGTAGTAATCCCCACCACTTATAAACCACACCCACACTTCGTGAGTTTTAGGTATAACACTATGTTTTGGGGTATGGGTGTTACAACACCCCCGCTTATATTCGCAACGTCCTCATTGCGACATGACCCATTCACTTATTCTCAGTGACAGTGGCGGCTGCACGCTCCTGGCTTAGTTCCATTCGGGTAGCCCTTTCCACTATCAGAGGGAACCCGCTCTGATACCATTTGTAACGTCCCAGGCTTAGGTCCTCGGTCCGTTATCGAGAAAAACTGGCCCTGACAACTTGTTGGGTTCGGGCCCAATTGGACTCGTTGACAACCACCCAAAATGCTTAAGCCCAAGTTGACAAGTAGTAATCCCCACCACTTATAAACCACACCCACACTTCGTGAGTTTTAGGTATGGCACTATGTTTTGGGGTATGGCTGTTACAACCTCCCCCACTTATATTCGCAACGTCCTCGTTGCGACATGACCCATTCACTTATTCTCAGTGACAGTGGAGGTTGTACGCTCCCGGCTTAGTTCCCTTCGGGTAGCCCTTTCCACTATCAGAGGGAACCCGCTCTGATACCATTTGTAACGTCCCGGGTTTAGGTCCTCGGTCCGTTATCGAAGAAAACTGGCCCTGACAACTTGTTGGGTTCGGGCCCAATTGGACTCGTTGACAACCACCCAACATGCTTAAACCCAAGTTGACAAGTAGTAATCCCCATCACTTATAAACCACACCCACACTTCATGAGTTTTAGGTATAACACTATGTTTTGGGGTATGGGTGTTACAACACCCCCACTTATATTCGCAACGTCCTCGTTGCGACATGACCCATTCACTTATTCCCAGTGACAGTGGCGGTTGCACGCTCCTGGCTTAGTTCCCTTCGGGTAGCCCTTTCCACTATCAGAGGGAACCCGCTCTGATACCATTTGTAACGTCCCAGGCTTAGGTCCTCGGTCCGTTATCGAGAAAAACTGGCCCTGACAACTTGTTGGGTTCGGGCCCAATTGGACTCGTTGACAACCACCCAAAATGCTTAAGCCCAAGTTGACAAGTAGTAATCCCCACCACTTATAAACCACACCCACACTTCGTGATTTTTAGATATGGCACTATGTTTTGGGGTATGGGTGTTACAACAAGTTGGAGATGACATTTAAATCAAGATCTAGTAATCAGTGGTCTTTTCCGATTAAGAAATAGATATGCAAGTATCACATCAGATAATTAAATATGTTATTAGAAAGATAATTAAAAGATCTTTAAGAAAGACCAATTTAATTTAATTTGGATCTCATATGCAGAAGTTATTATTCAACCGATCCAAGGGTCTTTTGTAATAAAACATACACAAAAACAATTAAAAACAAAATCTAGGGACTTATATATACTTAAAATAAACCGCAAGCATCTATATGTAAGTTCCCAAGCATAATGATTGATTTGTAAATAAAATAACCCCGATGAGTGCTAAATATAAATAGTTTAGCCACTACACATGATGGGTGTGTGCTTCGACCTAACTAAAAATACGAAGAATATCATGGTCGGTACTGCAAATTATCCACCCACGTATGAGTAGCACATGATGAAGAGGCTCGAATGGAGGCTTGGTGGTGTTGGGCGGCTCAGGCCACATGGTGCACGATGGTGCTTCGGGACTTGACTCGGGTATCTGACCTTGTTGGTCTAGAGAGGGAGGCTCGAAGTTGATCAAGACTGTCGGATCGAGGATGATTCAACGGTGGATGCTACTCTCCTCTTCGATGCGCCTCCATGTGCGGTGGCATGAAGGTTGGGATCCAACAAAGGCTATGTTGCTCCTCCTATGTCATATGGCTTCGCTGAAGGTCGAGGAAGGTCGTTGAAGCTCTAATGAAGACGATGGATGGTTGGAGGAGAAGTTGGAGTGGCTAAAACAATGGCTCGATGAAGGTTCATTAGAGGCGAAGCTCGAGATTGGAGAGGTGTGCAAACCTTCGACCAATGAAGATATGAGGTTCATTTACGAGTTAGATAGGAATAACCGAAGCAAGAGGGTGTTAGGGAGCGGTTTGAGGCAATATGGAGGGCAAAATCGATGATAGGAATGGAGCCCCGAGCAGGTTCTTCTTCCTTGCAAGAGGAAGAGTAGATCGAGGTGGGAGATGATTTGAAGAAGGGAAAGTGTGGTATGAAGAGTTGGGGAAGATCATGGATGATTAACGAAGGTGTTGGTGTGCTCAGAAAGGTCAGAATGAATGTAGGTGTAGTGAATAAAATCAGAGAAAACACGAAAGGGGAAAAACTGGGATTACCTAGAGATGAAGATGGTCGTCAGAGATGGAATCAAAGCCTATGCTAGAGCTCAGGGCACTCCTGATCCTCGTTCAACGTACACGATAGAGAACGGAGCTCGAGCAGCACTCGAATGCATATTGCAACACGGTGAATAGGATCGTGGATCTCGTCAGAGTAAATCTTTGTCGTCGCTCAACCACTCTCGCACTCGTTGTTACAGAAGGGAAGGTAGGAGCTCGGAGGTTTTCTCGCACAATGGAGGATGGGCTCAATTGACGGCCTCCACCAAAGTTTTATAGGTGGTCAGTTGAGTGGTGGCATTGATTTCAATCGACGAGAGGTTGTAAATAGAGTGGAGTGATCCGAACCCTAACCCAGTCCAAGCCATCTATGGAATTGGGTCCACAGGTCGGGCCCAGGGCTGCTAATTTCTCAACATATGGGCCCAAGCCCGCCCCCTACCCTACTCATGATGGGTTGGGCATGGGTCGGGTTGGCCCATGATTTCCACAAAAGAGAGGGGATGTACGGCTACCATCTGTGTCGTTGGAGGAATGTTGAATTGGGAGTCGATCACAGGTGGCGATTGCATGCATTGGGTGGGGAGGGATTCAGGGAGGGAAGGAGAGGGAGAGATGGCGCGGTGGCAGTGGTCGGTGGGGATGGAGGGAGGGAGAATGAGGTGGTGGCATGGTGGCGGTGACTTGTATTGGGTGGTAAGGGAGGGAGGAAGAGGTGGGATCGTAAGAGGTGGCATGGTCATGTAGTGGTCCACCGGTGGAGGAAGGGAGCCTCAGGAAGGACCGAGAGAGGGGATCACCCCAGCGGTTGAGCCTCTTGCGGCGGCCTTCACTGGGATCTTAGGGGAGGGAGGGAGACGACAGCGAGTTGGGTGGGTTGGGAATTTGGAAGTGAGCATAGGTCGGAGACTAGGGCTAGGGTTTTGGAAATAGGGGGTTAGGTCGGTCTTGACAGTTGTGTCGTGCCTGAGTTCAGGTTGGGCCGATTTCAGGCCAGAATCTGGGCTGGCCCGTGGGCTTTGGATTCGGGCTCATGCAAACTCGAGCCTAACTCGATTTGGTAAATGGGCCAAAATGGAGGCCCAGGTCTGCTCGTATCGATGGTGGGCTTAGTCTGGGGTCAGGTGTGAGCAGGCCGTGTAGTGGGCTGGGTCAGGCCAGCCCTGGCCCATGATCCACCCTAGCTGCGAAGTTGAGGTGGAGAGAAATGAGTAAGATGTTGGCAAAAACGAGGGTGGAACGATCTATTGAACGGCACCAGAATAATGTGGAGAAGGCATATTGATAATTCCCATATTTATCACCATATTATTGATTTATTATCCATCTTGTTTAAGGAATCCAATAACAATAAAAATAACAAATAACTTAATTTAACAACTAACCTAGTGCACTCACTTAACATTTATTAATGTATATAAATAAATATGTTATTGCACCCTTTATTTTATGTATTTCTTTATTAATAAAAATCAGATAAAAATTAGTTTAATACTATACATATCTTATTTGACATTATTTATAAATTAAAGATGCAAACATATTAAAAGAAAATATAATAAGTATTTTTAACGCGTTAAAAATACTTGAAAAAATATATGTATGTTACATATAGTGTGTTCTCACTTTGGGTTCTACATGAAGTTGGGTTTTGCATGCTGAATATTTTTTAAAATCTCTCATTATTTTTTATTTTATTTGATTCATTTCATTTTCTTATTGTTTTGATTAGACCACGTGCCCCAATCAAGGAGTTACACGTACCGACCCTTTAGTAGGAGATGCTTCTCATCTGGGCCATCCGATCCTATGATCAAACAGACCTGATCTATCATGCCCGCCTTAACCCAGACTACTTGATATCATGATCAAGCTGATCTTAGCCATTCGTATGCACCTCCATCAGTGGCCTTGGATCGTATGAT
Source organism: Ottelia alismoides (assembly GCA_037367405.1). Lineage (NCBI taxonomy): Eukaryota > Viridiplantae > Streptophyta > Magnoliopsida > Alismatales > Hydrocharitaceae > Ottelia > Ottelia alismoides. The sequence continues at coordinate 230,760 of JAZKJV010005320.1, read as the reverse complement.
CCAACAAGCCTCCTTCTTTGTCAGCATATGTCAATCCTCAGTTGTCTCCCAAGAGATGCATCCTCTCGTCAAGCGTGACTTCTCCCATTAACTGTGACCTTATCACATGGCACCTCATCCTCCTTCCAATGCCATTCGACATTCCCTTCACCTCCAACCCCGTCATCTCTTTCACATAAGTTAACTGGAGATCGTTGAAACCATCTACAGTAAAAACCACTTCTGCCACATAAAACCCTTCCCCCCACCAACTGTTCAGAGCGTCCACATTTACGTGAAGCGACCCTTAGCCATCACCACCCCTTAGTGACAAGAAGAGGATGGTCTGATGAGCGAAAACAGGCTCCACCTCTGGTGTTGACCCTTGGCTGGAAGAGGCCATGTCATGGCCAACACCGTGATTGTTCGAGCTTCGATACATGCCGCCCTCATCAGGCGAAGGCCTAGAGTCCTCGAGAACCTCTAGCATGGAAAATTCCTTCACCCATGCGTCATCTTCAATCCTCGGTACGTAGGTTTTGTTTTGCTATGTTATTCAATTTAATTAGCCTTATATATACATCCTGATCTCAATCAAACCAATGCTAAACCTTCACCGTGAATCCAAGATTCACACGGGGGGTTACTCCATCTCCTTTAACCATATACCATTCCAGACACTTCGATCGTTCTTCTCTATTCATGGTGGCAAAGAACCCAACCGAGTCTTCACCTTCTCCATTGCTCATGCCCTCATCCCACCTCACACTCACATGCTTTTGCTTTGGTTGCTTTTCTAACACTTGCAGGTAGCAAAGGATTCAATGGTAGGAGCTTCAATGCATGCTTTGATCTAGAAGATATCCTCTAGTGAAGCTTCATCGATCCATCGATCCAAAGGACGTCACCCCTTTTCCAACAACCCAAGGCCTTCACCGGCAATCAACGGAGGCTATCCGACCATCAGTGAGTCAGCAACAGCAAGGAGGAGATTCAGGGGACTTGTAAGAGATCAAACAAGTTTGCCGCATCGAGGAGAAGGAGGCTCAAGGACTAAACATATCCCATTAACTGTAACCTTATCACATGGCACCTCATCCTCCTTCCAATTCCATTCGACATTCCCTTCACCTCCAACCCCATCATCTCTTTCACATAAGTTAATTGGAGATCGTTGAACCATCTACAGTAAACACCACTTCTGCCACATATAACCCTTCCCCCGCCAACTGTTCAGAGCGTCCACCTTTACGTGAAGTGACCCTTAGCCATCACCACCCCTTAGTGACAAGAAGAGGATGGTCTGATGAGCGAAAACAGGCTCCACCTCTGGTGTTGGCCCTTGGCTAGAAGAGGCCATGTCATGGCCAACACCGTGATCGTTCGAGCTTCGATACATGTTGCCCTCATCAGGCGAAGCCCTAGAGTCCTCAAGAACCTCTAGCATAGAAAATTCCTTCACCCATGCGTCATCTTCAATCCTCGGTACGCAGGTTTTGTTTTGCTATGTTATTCAATTTAATTAGCCTTATATATACATCCTGATCTCAATCAAACCAATGCTAGACCTTCACCGTGAATCCAAGATTCACACGGGGGGTTCACTCCATCTCCTTTAACCATATACCATTCTAGATACTTCTATCGTTCTTCTCTATTTATTCATGGTGGCGAAGAACCCAACCGAGCCTTCACCTTCTCCAATGCTCATGCCCTCATCCCACCTCACACTCACATGGTTTTGCTTTGGTTGCTTTTCTAACACTTGCAGGTAGCAAAGGATTCAATGGTAGGAGCTGCAATGCATGCTTTGATCTAGAAGATATCCTCTGGTAAATTAAAAGATGAGTAGTGACATTCATTATTTGCAATTCAATCCCTCCAAGGACCTATATGTGACATTTCGTGTTTGTTTTATTTATGTTTTATTACAGAAATATACCCTTATATTTGTAAGTTGAATAACTTCAGCAATATAAGTCCAATAATGTGATTTCAATTTCATTGTGATTCCTATTTGATTGTCTTTGATGTAGCTTAATCATTTCTCTGATTTGGTTCTTGAGTGAATATTAAATAATAAAAAATATTTTTATTCTATTATCCATGTTGTTCAATACCATTGATTTGATCTAGATTCCTTGATGCGACTATTGGACATTGATGTCATTTATAAATAATGTTCGAGTTTTGCATGATAGCATAATCTAAGTATCTCTACCCATGATCATATTTAATTGCATTTTGTAATATTCTATCGATTATTTAGCCTGCATAAAATCAAAATAAAAATGTAGTATGAAACATATTTTCCATGTATTGCATTGCAATTTCCTTTTGACCTAGATAAGGTATGAACTACTTAGCATTGATATTAATATATAGTTAATGGTATTAATTGCTCATGTCCTTGTGTTCGGCCCTGTAATTATTTAGGATAAATTTTAGCCGAATAACTCTTCACAGAGATTTAACTCGGTTCTGAGTAATTGTTAATTAGTCATACTACAACATATCATTATTAAAATAGCCAATTGGCGGTTGATCATACGTCAGTAGGTGCTGGTTATCTGGTGAAAAATCTCCAATGAGGAGATTGTCATCTGGAGGAGGAATGATTGGAGGTTGATGATGACGGCAGATCGTCTGATCTTTGTGATCAGATGGTTGGAATAGGTGCGTGTTTGGGAGTTGATAGATCGTCTGGTGGATTAGATCATATAATCTGAAGCGAAGATGGGAGTGGATCAAAGGAGAGTGTCTGATTAAATGATCGGGTGGTTGAGAATGGAGGCAGTAGAGATAAAGGAGGCAAGCAACATGGTGTGCTCAGAGACAACCACGTGGCCCAATGAAATAAAAGAGGAATGTGAAATAAAAGAAAACTTAATAAGATAACGAATGTATGTAATAAAAAAAATGTTCGACATGAAAGTTGTGTATCGTTTCAAGATCTACAACTTTCATGCTAAACTCAAAGATAAGACACATTATATATACATAGTAGTATTTTGGTAGGTATAAAAACCCATTTTAAATATTTTTCTTATATTTTGGTATTTTTAATAGGATTTTATTTATACTATACTATATACACCTTAAGCTAATTTTTATGATTTTATATATTAATAAAAAAATACAAAAAAGTCAAGGAACGTGAACTTTAATGTGTATAATGTTTACAATAAGATTTGAGTCTTTATTTATTTACATTAATTAACAATAATTATATATATAAAGTATATTGTTAATTAAATATAATCAATGATCTTATTTATGGATTTGGTCTAGATAAAAGGCTAAGATCTGAATATAATGTTGATGAATCTATGATTCATCAACTGCGCCACCCTTGTTGATGAATCTATTGTCTGATTAGAGGTTTATCCCCTTCCACTTCCCCATACATTTGCATTTGGTCAAGCATCATGTCCACTCCTTTATTGCATGCTTCCAAGCGTATTCATAAGTTCTGAGTTGATCTGAAGTATTCCTTTTATTAATACTTGAGCCTCATTGCTAAAATGTGAAATCAAATTGTAATGGTCGTTATTTATCAATGCTTTTTATGATTAGATGTGAATCTGGTAGAACTGATGTAGATTCGATCAAAGTGTTTAAAACATAGATGAGCATTGGGTTGGGTCAGTTCGATCCAGCCTGAAGTCCAACCCATCTAGCCTGACCCAATCCAAGCTCAAACATAATATGGGTCGGGTTTAGGCCTCATATCTAGGCTCATTAATTTTTTGGGTCAGGCCCAGATTTAAGTAAGCCCGGCCTGATAGGCCAATTGGCCTTGCCCGAACTTAAGTCTATAAAAGTCCGATTAACTTATTATTCTACATTCCAGACCTCCAGCCCTAAGTTAAGTCCTATTGCTTACGACTCCACTCCCATTCCACTTCCAAATTCCAGTCCCGGTACCCCCTCTCCTTGCCCATTCTATAGTTGTGCTCATGCAAGCTGGTATTGCTAAGGAGGTCATGGTGATGTTGGATGTGCCTTACAATGATACTTAGGAGTAGGGATGAAAACGAATACGGATATATTCGAATATCCGCTTATCGTATTCGAAAAATTACCGGATACGGATATCTGTATCTGAATACTAATCGAATACGGATATAGGTTATAGATTTTTTTCAGATACGGACACGAATATGGTAAATATTTGAATATTCGGATCTGGATATCCGAATACAATATTTAATATTATTTTATATATTAGTTAATATAATATAAGCCGCAACCATGTATTATTATATTAGTATTATATAATATATAATATATTACATTAGTGATATTAATAAATTTCTGTTTGGAGGATGGGCTCGAACAAAACTTACAAAATCCTATCCTCTTTTTTGCTTTCGGTCAAGAACAAATGTCACCTCGACAGTCCCTTTTGTCACGATGCAACTTATTTATATTTCATTGTCATTTTTAAAATCATATGAACTTTGATAAAAATTCAATCCATATTCGTTCGTGGTCTTTATTCGATCGTATTCGGATCCCATGTTTATTGGATCTGTATTTGGATTTCGCTCTGTCCGGTCTTTATTCGATTTATAATCGGATTCGATAAAATATCCGATTCGGATTCATATCCGTATTTTTAAGGATATGATTTCGATAATGCATATCTGATTCATATTTGTATCCGTGTTCGCATTCGATGTAGATGAAACAAATATGGATATGGAAATAGGCATATCCGATCCGTATCCGATCCGTTTTCATCCCTAGCCAAGAGAAAGGTTCTATACTTCATAGCAATTAACTATATAAATACTTGAAGTTTTGAATAGTGATATTGTCTTAGAAAGCATCAGGATGGTCGACTAAAGTATATACTCTGAGGTTGTATGTGAGCTTGTTGATAAGAATATGATTTTCTTGGCCTGGTTAACATGTTAATAAACGTTGTGTATGCTTGTATTTCTACTATGCTGGTTTCATTTCTAGTTTCAAATCACTAATTTGTAATAATTTAATGTAATTTAATGGAAATTAGTTGGTGCATATCTTGCTAGAGTTTAACAACTAAATATATTTTTTACTTACGAACATCCAAGGAAGGTTGTTATTTTTATTAAAAAATACTAGGAACTTCTGGAAGGCTTTTTAAACACCACATATTCTTTTTTCACAAGCTTACAATAGTTATATGTTTATTGATTTTCTAGTATTTGAATTAGTTTGATGATTGCGCAAATTGAGACACTTGCGGATTATCTAGAAGGGCACCATCAATATGGTGGTTCTGCAGGTGGTTGCCAAGATACATATTTAAGGTATTGTAGATGTTGTCTTTTCTCAATAATTTGGCATAGTACTTGTATCTGTGTTGGAGATATATATTGGAGAAATAATTATGTAGCTTTGGGTTATGGTAATACCAAAATCCTAAATAATTGCTTGTCGTTTTATTGGTTCATTCTTCCTAGGGTGAAACATTGGGCTCGACTCGGCCCAACTTGGGAAAGTCCGGCCAGATCCCGCCAATTTTCCATGGACCTTGGGCCGAGTTGAGGTCTGCTTTTTTTAGCAAACCTAGGACCCAGGCCTGACCCAAGGTCCGCATGATCGGGCTCGAGTTCGGGTCGGGCTTAACCCGCACCCATTTTGATTCCATGAAGTTGCACTTCGATTCCAATTTATTGTTATTGATATAATTCATCCATAACACGTGAATATTGGATGTATTGTGTGAGGCCCGCTTTCCGTGGATCTGGGATACCCATTTACATATTACTCGTAGTATTATATTTGCTAAAGATTGCATTAGAGTACTAAAAATTAGGGGGAAAATTTTTTCGCGTTTAGTTTTCGAATGACATTCAAATTTAATAATAAGCCACATAACTACAATATGCCACAATTATTTTTCATAATAGTTAACATGTAACAACAGAAACTGCATTATGTACATGCATCCCAAATTATAGCAGAAGAGAAATAAAAGCATATAATATCTTGAATAAACTATAGCATGCGTACATGATAATTGTAATTGCAGAAGCTGATGTTCAATTCTCCCAAAAAACGGTGCAGGTATTTTGCCTGCAATTCATGGAATAGGAAGAAAATAATATCAACAAATGTTGAGTAAATCTTATTTACCAGACATAACAAGAAGTTTTAATGGCTCCAAAAGCAAGCAAGTAAATAAGGCTTAGTAATTAAATTTAGAGCTACTTGCAATGAAACATGCTTTCAAGTTGTTTGGTATGTAAAATCCCATTCTGCTCATTCTACATTAGTTACCCATATTAATAATTTTTATACAAATATTATATGATCCATATTCAAGTCATTGTCTTTGTATTAATTATAAAATATGTGTCTGATGGGTCTTGAGAATGTGAATGATGAGTCTCTGATATAATCATTGTCTTTATTAAATGCTTGTAATGATCGATGTGATACAGATCTCTTTCCAATGTTTACGAATAATGTGAATGGATCATAGTAAGTGTATATGACAGGTCTAGTATTTTGATTCTTTTCTTGTTTAATTTCTCAAGCTTAGTGGATAGTCAGTGGTATTGGTCTGGGTAAGACCTCACACTATGACTCTAAGGTAGTAAGGAAACCTTAGAGTTGGGGTGCCTCCATAGACATGCGGTGGAGTAAAAAGCATCCTAACTAAGTTCCCAACACGTCCACTAGCTATTTCAAACAACTATGGTAGTAGCTCGTAGTCTGATAAGGATGATTTTCATAAACTGGTCTTTCTCTTCGTCAGGAATTACTGGCGGAGAAGTAACTAGCTTAATAGAAACTAAACTCAACTATAACCAACTCAACTGTAACAAGTTCCCATGTAACCAATTCAAATGTAATTCAACTTTAGCCAAACTCATTTGTGACTCAATCCAATCTCAAATGTAACTTTTCCAAATTCAACAGTAACTGATTCAGATGTAGTTGTAGAAGATTCAGATGTATATATGGATGATTTGGATGTAGCATTGCCAAGTCTGCTGGCGAAAAGTAAACAAAACTCAAGCGATGAGGTAGCCTACAAAAGAGGCTCTTCCGTCTCGCCCTCTAAGTGGAAGTGTGGTCCAATCCAATTGAGGGATAGGTCTACTCCAAAACTACGCCACTGAGATGGGTAAGAGAGATTCTCCGGAAAAGTCACTCTAAAATAAAAACCGGCCCAACCGGTGCGGGGCTAACGAGCTCGAAAACTAAAACCAAGGGTCCTCCAGTCTAGGTACCCTAAATAACAAGGGTCAGCGGAACTGGTCTTTAAAAGAAAACCTATGGATCTCAGAGAGGCGTAAAAACTGCGAGCGCTCGCGAAAAACCGAGAAAAGACTGAGATCATAGACCCGCGCACTAAGCGGTCGCTGCCTTAACTGGACTTCCTTTCCTCCGCCCAGTTGAGGGTCACCGCGCCCTCGCACGGTCAAGTCAAGGGTAAGGGTCACCGTGACCGACACTCTTATTTGTCATCACTGATCCCAACCATATACTTGAATCAACTTCTATTGATCTATTATAAGTATATATTAACGAGATGATCTACTACTGAATTCTTGATCCAAATCATACAGTTTGATAGTAAATATAGAATGGAGTCATCATAACTCCAAGTGTATAGAAGAAATGGTCAAATTAGAAAGAAGCATTATGCTCAACTTAGCTTAGGAAATCAAGCTTTATAATTTAGGTCTTTGTTTAAAGGATCAGAACTGAAACTATTATTACCAGAGTTTGTTTTATTCCTAGTGATCGATAGCTTAATATACAAGCGATAATTCTAAAGTGACCTTTGTAATTAGGGAATATAAGTCTAAAAATGTCAAACCTCTACAAATCTCTTTTCAAATTTAGACGATATGACTCATTCTTCACCATCTTAAAGTCTATAATATAGATACCATTTCCTCTTGCACAATTTAACTTTAGTAGGATTTTGAACATGTATATATATGTATGTGTGTGTGTGGAGATATTATAATTAATCCAAAAATTGGAATAAGGATATAAATCTCCTATTGAGCTACTCTATTTTATAACTTAAATAGAGGTGGAACTTATTTATATCTTAAAATTTAGATGTTTCATTGTGTATTAGTAAACAAGACTTATCTATTGAATATAGATAATATATTGGTTTTTAACCATGGGGATGCACTGCTTCTTTAATAGAAACATAGATGGAGATGGGTATCAAATACTCGTAAGTAAAAGTAGAATAAGTTCTGAATAAAACTGTGTAACTAATGAATCAAAGGATCCATTTTAAATATTTGATAATTGTATATTTATAATCAAAATAAATAATAAGATTTGTTTGTTATACTACAAAAATTAGGTTGAAGCTTATATTTTAACAATATTAACACAAGAACACATCTAACTTAGGCTATATTCTCAAAATTAGACCAAGACGAAAAGAATCATGCAGTACCCTCATCCCTACTGCGGTTACAATTATCATCAGAAATCTTAATCGTGTGTACATATTGTCTAAAGAGGCATTGATTCCTTTCTGTCATTTAATTCCTAATCTCAACTAATAATTTTTTTAAATTATATATCTATAGAGATAAATTATATTGTTTTTAAATGGTAATGAAAACTAATATATTCAAAACCAATACATATACTTAATGGTTACTAATTTTAGAAGTCCAAACTTTTATTTTAATTTACCAAGAAGAAAGACAAATCGTTAGGTAACAGAGTGATTCGTTTGTTACATATATCAAATAAGGAGCAAGGGACTGCCTGATCATTTTCCATATGATATCTGGGTTGTTTGAGGCCAAGTGAAATCAGATGTACTGGAGAGTTAACATGGTAGATGCCTAGATTTCTATAGCATTCAAAAATAAGGAAATCTTCCTAAATTTCAGTATTATTATCATACTTCAACAGAAATTTAATCAACAATTCCCCCCAATTTTTCCTACAACATATTACTCATGAGAAGAGAATCAATAAAAGATAAGGAAATGTGGAATACTTCATGCGTGATAGCAAGAGAAAAATTTAGGGTTGTGTAAAAACATGGATTACAGCAAGAGGAGGAGAAGATTTTACCTCTTGAAATCTCTCAATTTTGTAGATTTAATTGCATGCAGCAGCAACCCTAAATGATTTGTTTGTTCTTGGAGAGATGCTGGAAATAGCTTCTGCAGCTTCAGGAATTTAAGGAGGAGCAGTTGCAGCTCTTCCTTACTTGGACAGCCCACCTACCGCTAATAGCAACAGAAATTCCAGTAAGTTGTTGACAGTAAAAGAGGGGAAAAGTTTTGGGTTTCTCTTGTGGTGTTTCTTGTAAATTTGGAAAAGAAGAAGGAACTAAAGAAGAGAGGAGAAGGGGAAAGATTGTACCTTTAGATCCTCCAAGATTGGAGGATCAAAGACATGCATGCAGCTGTACTGGAGAGGTTTTATCAACAGTAAAGAGCTGTGCAACATAGATTCCAGCATGCTTCAAGCCTTGCCATGTAGCAGCAGCACATCTACTGTACTTTATAGCAGCAGGGGAGGTCCGGAAAAGCTGCAAGCTGTCGAGCAACATCTCCTATGGAAGCAGTAGTTGCCTTTAGGCAACAAGCAGCAGAATAGATGGTTGTCCAGGGCTGTAGCATCAGGAAATGGACTTCATAAGTTCCAGCAGATGGCTTCTACAGCTGGAGCAAATGGAGAGAAAATAGAGAGACAAGGGAAAGAGGGATTTGGTGTTTATATAAGTTAGGAGAGGGGGGCTTTGTTGGCCAAGTGGAGACACATATTTAGTCATGTGAGGTAGTCAAATGAGTCAAATGTCTATTGTACCGCAACAGTCCCGCAGTTATTTTTTTTATTTTTTTTACCAAATATCTCTTTTATAAGTAGAAAACTGAAGTTGACCATATAGGCACCTCGAGTGTTGGATTGTGGTGTACAATAGCTCGTTTTGATTGTCTCTAAACGACGATCAATATGATATAATATCCATATACTTCGGATCGAAGATCAATTCTCGAAATTTCTGGGATACAGTCTTGATTGGTCATTAAATTTTATGATTTTAAAATATCAAACAACCTCCGATCGATGAACGGTCGATTTTGTTGGTCTTATTTTGTCGAATCGGATTTTATGACTGTCTCGGTTTATTTCACGATTTCCGAATTTGCTTTGCAGCTTTTTCGGGTACGCATTACGATGCGATCGATTTTTGATCGATTTTGCCCGAACGACTTTTGATTCACAATCAATTGATCGATTTATGTTATTTAACGATGATTAATAACTTTATTGAATTATACGCACCCTAATCGGGTCGGGTTCGGGTTTGTGTAGATCCAGATGTTACATATTGTTATGATATAATATTACTATTCATGGATGAAGGAAATATTGGACGTATTGTGACTATATATCAATGTTCTCTAATTTAGTTCTAACATGATATTTTGAAAAATGAGGGCCCGAGCCCAGTCTATTTGTATTTCGGGTTCAGCTCCGACCCGACCCGAGCATAATATTTTTGAAATATGAGGAGTCGGGCCCTACCCATTTATACATCGGGTTCGGGCCAGATCTGAGCTTTTGCGGGTCGGGTCAGGTCGGGTTCAGGCCGACCAGACCCAATGCACCACCCTAATTCTCCCTGATGTAAATAACAGAAGGTGTGGCACGTGCATATAACATGTAGGATAGCAGTTCCACATATCTGATTCATGAGAATCGAGGATCCAATGAATACAATCTACGTAGGCCTTTGAGAAATGGACTTGGGTCCTTAGGGTCCAGTCCAGCCCAATCATTCCTATCCCTAGTTTGAAACAATGCATTCCATTTGAGATTCTGATCACTGGTTTCCACAGTTGATCTATAATTCAAACGATTGGCGAGGTATATCTCAATCTCTGTAAGTAAACTCATCGTTGGATGAGCAGCGGACTTGTATTCTACCTCGATCCCGATCAACAGCACACCAAGAGCCTTAGGTAATCCCTCCAGTTGTGTAAGTCGAGAGATTTGATTCTTCATATGAAGCCCCTGATCTCAGCACCGGAAGCTACTACATAAGACGAGTTGTAGCTGATGGTATCTCGGCTGATCGCGATCTCTGTATCCCATCAAGACCAGTTGCAACTCCATAGAAGAAAAGTGTCTGGAGAGCTCCCAAAGATTGGAGAAAGAACAATGCTATTCTCCACGAACTGTAGTATTGTGCCATCTATTCCATATCCGATGAACAACGTTGAAATGGGCTCCCCGCAATTTGCGCAGAGGCCTATCGTTCGTGCAAGACATGACGAGGACATATCAAGGGAGTAATGAGGTGTTGGGGACGAAGTGTGGTGATGGGGATCAAATGCAACGATGGTAACGCTGTGGGAGGAACCCGTTTTCCGGGTTATACTTGTGAACGAAGCCCATTATTCGGGTTCTCCATGTAATTCACGACTATGAAGGGTTATGTGCGTAATAGTGGAACTATACAGAGTTATGGGTGTAACAATACCTTTTTAAGTTTTTTGTGGTATTTTTTATGAGATGTATTTACACCCATAACCTTGAGTAATTTGTATTTATGACATAACCCTCAATAATCACAACTTACACCCATAACCCTTAATAGGTGCTCGGTCCTACGTCATAATCCTCTGTTAGTTTATTCCATTAGCGCAACCAGACCATTGAGTTAATCTAAATTATCCTTGATCCAACTGCTGAATTAGATCAAAGGCAAAAAAAAAGAAAAAGAGAAAAACGCCCCAGCCCACCTTCCCCCTTCCTCCGCAGACCACCTATACCCTCCCCCATCACCCTTCTTCCTCCTCCAACCCCCTTCCTCTGCCCACATCTCCTCCTTTGTCAACCACCTCCATCTGCCCACACCTCCTCATCCTCCAATATCTTCCCCCCTCCGCCCACAACTCCCCCCCACCCCCTCTCTCTTTTGTCGCCCCCATTCCATTCCCCAACTCCAGCCCCACAACCTCCCCTCAACACCCTCTCCCATGCCCACCTTGATGCCCCTGCTTTGAGCCACATATGATTCAGGTGCTTCAAGCAATGGTGCTTGTGGAGACAATGGTGGTTCCTGTAGTTGATGATGATTGATGGCAATTGGAGATCGAGGTAGACTGGCTTTCCCGATGATGGGTGCATCTGATTGTTGGAGGTGTTGCGTTAAGGGAAGATGACAATAGCCAAGATGGTTGATGGTGATGTAGTTTATGAGTTGGTTGTGTCGAATAAAAGTCAGGGTGGACATTCTCAAATATTAGCAAATCAAAGTAGAACTATTGTTGCCAATTTGGACGTCCTTCTTTGTGGTGCGCAATTGATGTGTTGATGTTTCACTCTGCCCCCTCCAGCCCCCTCTACCGTCGCATCATCTTCATGCATCTTCGACAAGCTTCGATGTGCATGAGATCAGAAGGGGAAGACAACGAGAAGGTTGTGCTCTAGTTATCTAAGTTAAGGAAGATGTGGAGGCATCCTTTGAAAATGTGATTTTGTTTGATGCGTAAATTTGTCTAAAATTGATGGAATTCATCAAAGTTAATGACATAAATAGATGAAACTTGACATGAGGTTATGTCATGTAAGGGTTAAGCATTATTTGAGATTCTAGGTGTAATTTGTGATTATCAAATGTTATACATAAATATGAAATTACTCAGGGTTATAGGTGTAATTATTCCTTTTTATAAACACATGAGGATATTTTGATCACTCGATAATATATCATCACTCAAGTTCTCGATTGTAGACTACTATCCCCTCCATCAAGACCATCAAATCTTCACCACATCAAAACTACTAAAATTACCTCATTCCAGAATTGTTATTGAGTAATCAACCCCCCCCCCCAATGTATTTATAAAGAGCGCCACAAAAAGAACAAAAAATGGTGGAGAGTCTTCAACCCCATTTTATCCCTCCCCCGACACCCACACGAGAAACTTCAAATAAAATGATATTTTTCCGTAGCAGTAAAAAGTCATCCATCACATATACTTAGTCGTTCATCACATATGTTTATATACAATCGGTTGATTATGATAAATTATGCATTAGTGGCTGTTATTTGATATATTGAAACACATTTTGATCATTAGCACATTGACAATGCGTGAAAGAATAGAAGACAAAGTTACCTCCATCAACACACGGTGGTTCATGGGTGAAGGGGCTATAACAGTTACAGGAGGGAAGGTCGAAGGAGGTTGTGCTTTACTGCTGCAGTAACGTAGGAGGTCCATCGGATGCGAGATGGACAGTCCTAATAGGGGTCCGGGTATAGTGGGCCCCCTATCAGGGCCGTCCATCATGCATCTAACGGATCTCACTCGTTACAGCAGGGGAAATCACTACAGAGGATCTGACTCCATGTTGCAGACGTCTCATGAGAGGAAAAGGTGACGATGGTTGCTAAAAAAATAGAGGCGTTTGAGAAGTGGACATACGCATGGGTGGATGCTAGGAAAGGGAACATTGATGAATCCACGATTCATCATCTCAATATCTTGATCTTAACAAAATCCCTGAGTAAAATCTTTAATAAATGTCCATAAAATAAATAAATTAACAAAATAACTCTTGTAAATAAATCACACTAATTATTGTATATTAAATTCTACAAAATAAATTAAAAATAAAAAGCCGCAAAATTAAAGGTTTTCACTTGTAAATAGCCCTAAAATTCATGTATTTTTTAATAATTTCATTTCAACTCCTTTTTGGCTAATTCTTTCTCTGACTTGTTCACAAAAATGTATATAAAAATATAAAAATATAAAATAAATTCTACCTCAAATAAATGCTCCTAGATCTTAAAGAGAAAAAGTCGTAAAGTTCAACTTCCCGGTCAAATTCCTACTCCGTATGAACTCCAAATTCACCAAACTCACTTTAAAGTTCAAGTTAGAAAATTATCTATCCAACGGAAGTAGTTTCACTAAAATCGGAGCTCGTTTGTAAAATATGGATTTTGGGACCTTGATGTATATTGTATATAATGTAAATAGTCATTATTTATTTACTTTTTTTAATTACTAAAAAAAGCTAAAAAAATTATGGTTGTGTTGTATTTTGATTCTAGTATTTTATTGTATTTTTTGTTGTAAATATCTCTTATTAAAAAGATAAAAAATGTAAATTAGAAAAGCTAACAAAAAATGTACACGTTGTTTGTCTTCTTTTGTAAATTCCCCACTATTTTTTCTTCTTTATAATTTATTGTATTTTAAAAATGTACATGTACTTCACTTTATTATTTATTTTATTTAATTTCCATTCTCTACAATAACTACCCATTCAACTCCATTATTCCACCATTTTTTCTAACTTTTAATTCAACTCCACCATCTTAATAACCTCCATTCTAACCTCCATTTTGTATCTCTTTTTATACATCTCATCTTCCTCAATTTGCACTTGATCCATCTTTATGTGAGGAGAGCCTAGTTTCCAGAGTTGAATCGGTGACAGCGACGCGACCGCGGTCGAGCGACGAAAGCCCTCTCTCCGGTGAGATCCGTTGGCTTCTTGGCCAACATCGCAGCCGCATCCGCGCGCTGCTTGGGCTCATCGCTCACCGACGATTCGAGCGAAGACTGTACTTTTTGTGAGCACACCATAGACGACCGTCTTCATCGTAGGTAAGTTTATTTTTATTTTGTCATCATTGTTATTTTTACAATTTTTGTATCACATCACCACCATAGTATTTTTCTACCACATCATCACCATTACCACCATCATCTCCCTCTTCATCCTTATTTTTATTGTTTATTTTCTATTTAAGAAAACTCAAAAAAATTAAAAGTAAAAAAATCAATTAACAGAAAAAAAAATCAAAAAATAAAAAAAAGGAGGCAGCAGGCGCCGGGCGCCGCCGCCGCCCCCTCCCCTTTCTTCTACGGGCAAGCGGCGCCACCTGCCGTCCCTCTCCTCCAGCAGCCACGCGCCGCTGCGGCGCTCGCTGCCGGCGGCCGTACCCACCGCCAGCGGGCGGCCCCGCGCCCCCCTCTCCAACGACCACCGTCGGCTCCACCCAGCAGCCAGCGGCAGCCGCCGTCGCCCGCGCCTCCGTCATCTCCTCTGCCTCTACGCCGGACGCTGCCGCTTCCTTTGCCTAGCCGTGTGTTTGGACCCCACCACGCCTGCAGCCCGCCAGACCTGTCTTCAGCCGGCATCCCCAGCCCATCAGGTGCAGCCCTCCGCCCACGATGGTCTCCCTCGCGCGGCCTCCTCCGCTAGGCGCGTGCGTCCCCACCCCCTCCTCGCGCGTGGGAGCTGCCGCCCGCCCATCGCCAAGCGCCGCTACCCAAGTGTGCCCGCCGCCCGGCCCCAAACCGCTCCATCGTGCCGCCCCATCCTGTATGGAAGGTCTTCACTTTTTATTATTTTTTGTATATATTGCAAATTTTATCCTGTATGTTTTCATATTTGCAAGTCAGTCCATGTACATAGTTTGCTTTACATGTTGAGTTTTCTATTTTGCACGGACACCCCTGAGTTTTCCTCTTAATTTGAACATCTGTTGAACATCACTTTATTCATTGAAAAATATCGTTGAGTAACTAATTGTCTACTATGGTGGCTATTTATCTAGATTTTTCTGACATGTAGGTAATTATTTAAAATTATTCAAGTGAAATTCTGCCTATTTTACCCAATCTGAGCATTTAAATTCATATCTCACTTACAGTTGCTAAAAATTTTTACAAAAACAAGGAATGATGCCTCTAATTGGAATTGTCTTGTGCCTTAAATAAATTGTAGAGTGATTTTCTGAATCAATTTTTAGTTAAATCCACACATAATATTTTTGTAAAATTTCAACTTTCCTGGATTATTCATGTAAATAGCTTCTTGAGATAATTCGCACTCTGGTTAATTTGTTAATATGGATTTATTAGGAATTAATTATTCACTATCACTCTGTTTTTATTAAAAAGTTCATAAAAAATACATGTATATTGTTTAAAAATTCCAAAAAAATACTGTAGTATCCTAGCATCATGTTTTAATTTCAATAAAATTTTCATCATTTTTGCATTCTGTTTGTGCAAAAAAATGGAAAAAACCCATAAAAGTTGTGCATTTTTAATTATCGCATTTTAATCCTAAAATTTCAAAAAAATGTGTTTTATGTTTATCTCTAGATTAGGAATTTAAAAAAATTATAATTTGGCTAAATCTGATTAATTTCATATTAAAATTAATTTGGTTAAGTTGTGAGCTTTCTTAGTAGCTTAATTCACCTGCATCTTGTATTTTGCATTCATTTTGCCTAAAAAAATATAGAAAAATATCCGTACTGAAAACTTAGATCTAAAATTTTGATTTAATCCAAAGTTGTTCCTTTGTCTCCCTGTGTTCGACCCGGACTTGCTCGGGATACAAATTAAAGCCGAGAAACTCTTCACGGAGATCTTCTCTCGATTCTGATTGATTGATAAGTACACATATTACAATGTTCGTAAATTATCATATTTAGCGATCGTCAAACATCTATGCTATACGTGAGTGTAGATTAGCAAAGGAGACTTGGGAGCGATAAAGATGGAAGTCATTACCATGTTACTTCGTTATATTGCAAATTTTATCATGTTTTTAACATGATCATTAGTTGGTTAGTATACTACATAGTCAATACCTATTTTCCTGTAACCTCGGACTCGGTTTTATTCCCTTAGTCCACTTTTTTTGTCTTAGATATATACACAGCAAACTTTCCAAAAAAAAAAAAGTTTACTACATGATTGCAAACTTTACAAAGATCATTTCCATTCTGCAAGGGCGGAATTGATAAAACATTCGCTGAAAATCCCATCGGAACCTAATGAAATATTCATAAATAGAAACAAAAAGATGTTAGATCAACTAGCCTAAAATAGTTATTTCAATGAAATCGATAATTAACGTGGAAAAAATAATCAAGGCACCTTTTTGAGGAAGGAAAATAGATTGAGATCTAATTGCTCTCATGTCCATCAATAACTTGATGAGCGTGATCTTATCCATCAAACGTACATCCAACGATATGGATTAGAATTTTTTTTAGCATCATTTGTATTTTTAAATTTTTAAATTGAAAAGTGATCATGATAGATTTTTTTATTATTCTTTGGTCATCAAAATAGGAAAGTGGTCATGTTTCCCTGAAAATCTATCCCATGTCCTATTCATGTCCACCAAAATCATCAACTCTCCCGTTGCACAAAAACTTTCATTATGCCATGCTCCAGGGCGTCCCTAAGGCTAGTTTACGAGTGCAATAGCTCAGCGCCTCATCAACAATAGGATTTTTTTACATATATCCAACCTTTAGTTTAGAAAAAAATAGTATATGTCCTAATGAGACCTTGTAGAATCAAATTATTAGTAAAACAACTCACTGAAAACTAGGTCTTTGTGGAATCGAATTTTTCAATGAAACAAGTCGTTGGAAAATGAACATTCATGGAATCGATTTTTTGATGAAACAACTCATAAAAAATGAGCTCTTATGGAATCAAATTTTCAGTGAACAAATCAATGCTAAAGTTCAAAAATTTATGGAATTATATAAGAGGCGCATTGTTCATCAATTTTTTTGATAAGAACCAATTTTTTTTCTGTTTTGCCCATGGCTTACGAAATGCCAGGGATGGCACTAACATGCTCCCTGCACCGCCACCCTCCTCACAAAACCACTCTGTCAGATCAACGCCCTAGGGCTTAGTGGCACAACAACAACGAAACTATGGTGGTAGCTTGTCATCCTTCACTACGAGGATAGAGGAGGCATGGATTTTTTACCAAGCAAACCAAAGAAGTCAAGGAAACATACTAGTTGAATCTCATGTATAATCGATCCGATAAAGTCAATTATCAGAGACATCCGAGATGCACCAGAAACGCGACTGCTTTGTTGAGCTATGCCATGAAATTCAAAGCTCGATGTAGATTCTTTTTTTCTATAGAACTGTTGATGGGGGATGAGCTGGAAGTTGAATTGCATAACCTAGAACCCCCAAATGATCAATTTGCCTTTCTTATGCAAGGACAAAGAAATCATCCTCTCATCTAGTCATTTTTTCGTGTTTTAGAGATTTAAATACCATACAAATGACGAAGACAACATATATAGAGCCTTTCAAATGGAATTAAAGCTCACCACTTTTGTGGAGAGCTA
The DNA here is from genome assembly GCA_037367405.1 of Ottelia alismoides. Taxonomy (NCBI): domain Eukaryota; kingdom Viridiplantae; phylum Streptophyta; class Magnoliopsida; order Alismatales; family Hydrocharitaceae; genus Ottelia; species Ottelia alismoides. The sequence continues at coordinate 212,621 of JAZKJV010005320.1, read as the reverse complement.
TCAATGAGATCCATTGGATCTCGGTCCAATGGTGCATTATAAAAAATGCTATTTTGATATTTTGTTTCCATTTAATTTGAATTTCATTTAATAATGCCAATTACCATTTTAAGCTTGTTTTAATTGGAAAATTTTCATTTACTTCTTTATTTGTCAATTTCTAAAAACGGACTCAATACAAATACCAATATGATTTTATCAATGTTTTAAAAACCGGACCGGACCGGCCGGTCCGACCGGTTCAACCAGGAACCGGAGAAATTCCGGTCCGTCCTGCCGGTTTGTACATTTGAACTAAAAAGCATTAAACCGTAAAAAAACCGATTAACCCGGATCGGTTCAACCGAATCGGACCGGACCTAAAAAAACCAAAAGTCCCAACTTTATGGGGAACCCAAACGCCCCTCTCCACCCGTGATGATCTTTCTTCTCCCCCAAACTTGCAAGTACAATCAATTTTGTTTCTTCTTCCACACCATTCACATCCATTCTCCATTCCCTTGAGCAGCACGACCCCCAACTGCAACGGTGCACCCGTCAGGTTGGATGTCGATTTCACATTCTACCGCAATGTCATCCTCTTTGGCAACGAGATAGTGATCAACATCACCATCTTCAATCAACTTGTAAGGTTGAATGTCCGTGACACATACGGCAAGGAGGCACCATTCTCGGATTATGATCTGCATGTCTTGGAGTAACGGTATGATCCCGACACAATCTATATTAAAATTTTTTATTTGTATCTCATTGTGAATTTGCACGGATGGGAGATGAGGGGTGGTGTTGAACGCTGCAAAAAGTTGATTAGTCGTGCGTTGGCTTTGGGTTGCCAACTTGCAGCAACTTTCCAAGGAGATGAGGAGGGATGGGTTTCATACCAAATGTTGCATGAAGGAGGAGAGGGATCTGTGATCTATAAAGAACTTGTGTGTGAACTGCGAATGGATTGTTGAACTTGAATGTGGGTTCTTGAATTTGCTTTTATCTAACTGCTATTAATGGATAGATTCATACAAGATAATATAGTTGATTAATTGTTAGTTTCATACAAGATAACAACAACTGGTTAATGGCTAGATTTATACAGGATAACAACTAATCCAATCAGTTTACCGTCTCATATAGATTGTGATATTTTTTACTCATTTTAAAAAGGAAAACTAAATTACATATAACATTATTAAATCTAATTCTTCTAATTATAGATCCGGTCTAACCGGTCCGACCTTAAAAAATGGAGCGGTCCGGTTTTTTTCCAATATGCATGAAATCTGACGTCATGCTGACGTCATCACCGGTTCGACCGTTTCGGACCAGTGGTCGGACCTGGTCGGATCAAAATTGATCCGAGACCGGTCTAATATCTGGTCCGTTTTTTTAAACCTTGGATTTTATAGAATTTAGATTTGATTTAGTTCAAACCGTATGTTTTTACAATCCCATTCATTAGTTTTTTTTAAATTACTAATTTCATCGACAATTTTTGTATTTTACTTTGAAATATGTTATACGTATTTGCAATTTCTTTTGGATGTGTAATATTGTATGGATATTTGTACTTGCTTTAATTTCCTTTCTAATTTTTTATGTTCCCTTGTAAGAATACGTGGTTACTTTGTAATATTTGAGTGGTGATTTGCAACAAAAAGTAGATTGTTAGAAATTGATAAAAATATAAAAAGATCCGAGATTGGATATAGTAATCGAGATTTATAAAATACAATTTGAGATTTGTAAAAAATGAATTGAGATTCGTAAATAAACACGTCCTTGCTCCTCCTCATCGTATTTCATTATCGAAAAATCCAAGAAAAATCTCAAATCCACATGTGAGACCCATAATTAAACATCCCCAAATCTAAAAAAATTCATATTTGCATAGATCTGCGATCTGGATTTGAGCGACATAGTGCTCATACGGAAGATTTTGAAGAGAATAATGAAGTCGATAACCTGATCTTCGATCCGAATGCACCGTCTTTGGCTCCACGGGGATCCAGAGCCGTCGACTACCTCCTTTTCCAGACCCATCATAGAGAGGGGGAGGAATAAAGCAATTGATTTTGGGACAAACGAATTCCATTCCAGTTATGAATGATGTGTTGCTATATTCTATATTTATAATGTGAAAAATAATCAAAATATGTTTTCAACATTAAGTTAAAATAATTAATATGCAATTAATTTGAATCCTATGATTAAAAATAGAGGGATGAGATTGCTGGTGCAATCTCATTTGAAATTATATATAAAGAGAGAAGAAGAAGTCCTTCCAATCCCTTTCCTGTTTAAACACACAAAACATCCATTCAGCAATATCACATTTGTGTTTTCTATGTATGTACATGTCATGTTCTTGTCAAAATATTGCTTTTATAATATAGATTATGTGGTACTATAAACCTTAATTATGTTAGAAGTTGACTTGTTGATCAATTGATCAAAAGGTCAAGGTGTGCTCAATATTTTAAGAAGAAAATCAAGACTAAAGGAATAAACTCCTATCCTTAATATATTTCTATTACAAATGCATCCTTCGATTTTTCTACAGTATTTTTCGTTCAAATTAGTAAAAAGCAACAAATATTACAATGACTCGTATAGTATAATTTTTTTATTTATATCATGACCTGAGACCTCTACGAACCTCAAAATTTTCAAAATTCACCAATGTTAAGTCCCCACGGTGATGGCGATGCACGTTGAGAAGTTAGAGGTCCCAATGTAATATGGGAAAAAAGATAAGGATATAAATGTAAATGTAATGGTTTACTGTAAGAAAACTTAAAGTCCCTTATTAAGATACAAGAGGACTTCAAATAGAGTGGAAATTTTAAATATCACTAACTTTATATAGGTACATAAGAGGAAGTTGAGGCAAGCATTAGGCATGTTGGTTAGAGCTGCTGATCAAACTAAATTTGTTCGTAAGAGTTTCTCGAGTAATAGTTCAAAAAGTGTTCGTTTGTTTTTAATGGATTGAAAGGAAATTTCTCTTTTTATTAACTAAAAGAATGGAACATAAGCATAACATATGTTCGGTCCGTAAATATTCATGTGAGATTACAACAGAGGATCAGGATCGTCCGATCCTCATCGGACGGATCCTTACGTTACAACACCTGCTATATTACAGCGGAGAATCCGTCCTCTACCATAAAACATGCAGTGGGAACGAGTTATTTATAATAATATCTGTTCAAAGGAAAGGAATAATGTGTATCAAAGATTACAACTAGTGGCAATTTAATCCCTAAAATCCAATTCAAGGGAAGCACGCACCATAGTCATGCTGCACATTACATGATCCATTCCCAATTGCCCACCCAATATATTCTATACCGCAACCATAATATCCCCTCCCCTCAACCAAACCAACCATTTAATTCAATGACATTTATTATATATCAAAAACGTCAACGCCATTTATATACAAACAATCTCGACCATTCAGATGAATCTGAGCCATCAACAACGCGTATTGTACAGTATATATGTATAACGTATTCATCCAAAAAATTGAATCAAGAGTGCTGAACAATGCTATTGTGAAGGTCGGAACTAAAACCATTGCGACGTTAATAGTACTGCGATGATAGTCATCGTGAGCACGATGGATGATGCGACGGGCGGCGGCATAGATGCGACACCACTGTTCTTGGCTACGATGCCGGGGCCCTCCGAGCTGTAATTGGAGGTACCATTGTAGTTGGTGTTGTTGCCATACAAGCTCTGGATGCCCTGGATGTCGTCCCTGCCTAGTTGCACCCTCCTAGTCCTCGTCTTGATGGTCGGATACATGATCGCTCCCTCCACGTTCGAGTGACCCAGACCTAGGAGGTGGCCTATCTCGTGCACCGCCACCGACTCGAGGTCGACGGCCACCGGAGACTGTATCAGGCCGGACGGTTGTGCATCCTCGGCCGACGCGACCCACAACTCGGCTGCGTCTAGGTGGAATCTGTTGTAGATCATTGATCAAAATTCATTCATGCAAATTTATAACTAGTAGTTTTTGCAATTAGAAAGTATGACCCAATGTTAACCAAATAGCAAGTGAATGCTATAATTATTGGTAATCAAATAGTGAATCAGTTGTCTTGAATAACCATTGCTAATCGATGAGTTGCTAATAAATGAAAGCATTTTTAATCTTTATTTATATAATTAAATTTAAACGGCATATGCTCTAGTTACCTTCCGTCGGTGGGCGAGAAGGCGTGGGCAAGCGTCCCCAGCTGGCCGTCGAACGGCTCGCCGTCGCCGTGATCCTGACTATAGAAACCAATAGTGATGTCGGCCTGCTCCCCGGCGGCAACCTCCGTGAACGAGAGAGTGGTGACCTCGGCCCACCTCCCGAACGCCCTCGCAAACACCTTCCTCAGCACGGTCAAGTCCAAGGACGACGCCGACGTGGACGTGAAGGCGTAGGTGAGGTTCCTCTTATCAGCGGGCCAGCTGGGGTTGCCGGGAAAGAACGTGTAGAGGTTGCGACCGGGGACGGAGCCGCCGGGGACGAGGTCTGCAACGCCGCAGCGGGGCCGGACCATGGCCTCGAGGGTTGAGGAGTCGAGCTCGCCGGTGGCGTTGAGGTGGAAGAACCGCTGGTAGGCGAGGATGGCTTGGCGGAAGGGGTCATCGAATTCGTCGGTGAAGGAGGGGTTGGAGGGGAGGTAGCCGAAACCGGCGAGGTACTTCTTGAGCTGCCAGAGCCCCTGCTGGGAGTCGCCGAAGTGGCAGCCAGAGAAGTTGAAGAAGGACGCCCAAGGGTTGTAGAAGTCTACATATGGGGTGTAGAAGCCGAATAAGCCGCCGCCACCGCCTCCTCTGCCACCGCCACCGCCGCTGAAGCCGTAGCCGGAGCCGTAGGAGAAGTCGGGTAAGGAAGAGGAAGGTGTGCTGAGGTACAATAGGTGGGTGAAGAGGAAGAGGAGATTGCGGCAGTTCGACTTTGATTGTGGGTGTAAGGAGATCGAGGAGGAGGAAGAGGAAGAGGAGGACATGGTGGTGGCTGCGTATGATCTGTGCGTGATCGAGTTTAATGTCTTTTAATTTGTTTTTGATGCGTGGAAGAGAGAAACGCGAACGTGTTTCTTGGGAGGTTCGTGCGTTTACCGAATCAAAGGATTTTGGATCGTTGTCGTCTTCGCGGTCCTCTCTCTCTCTTCCCCTTAGAAATGTACGGGATTGCCCTCACGTCCTGTGCCAAAATTGACTTCATTGAGTCCGTAAGGTTTTAACCGGGAGAGTTATTTCCAAAATAGCTGCATATACGGACCAAAGGATGTATCGGCAAATCATTTAACATTTAACGTTCGTTAATATAACGGGGCAAACGATTTGTCGTGGTGACATGACATCGGCGTCAAATCATTTATCGTACCTCGGTCGACAAGGCGACGCGATCTTCGATGTCTGTGGTAGTGAGCATTTTAGACACAAGACGCGACAAACAATTTTCTGCCGATGCCATGTCAGCGAGGTAAACCGTTTGCCGCATTACGTTGACGAGCGGCAAACGGTTTGTCGATACATTCTATTTCGAGAAATTTTTTTGATCCATACCTATTTTGAGAAATACTTTCCATCGATACTCATTCTGAAAAATAACTCTAACCGGAATGCAAATGTTACCAAATACAACATACATGCTACCATGTACTTACAGGTTTTTAAATACAAACACGAATATGGGAAAATATTGAATGATGTTAAAATTATGTTATCCTATTGTTAAAAAATGGAAAGAAATGTAAAACACATACTTATGGGATATGAATAATATTATAAATACATTATATATTAGCTTTAATGTATATGTATTGGATGGAAAATACATGATATAAATAAACTAAATATATTTATGTCCTAATAATTATATCAAAGATAGTGAAAGAAGTATAAAATTATGTTATACGTGGTTAAAAATAATTCTATAACTATGTTGAATATATGAAAACAGATATGCATATACGAATTTGAATGTTTGCAAATATCAAAGTGAGTATTCATGTTCGTATCATCGATATGCCTTGCATCATAACCATTTGATCCAGGTTGAAGAACCATGTATGCATCCCCTCTGACATACCATACCCAACAAGGCGGGGATCTCGCTGCCTGGTCAGTGAGCCGGGGGGGAGGTCGAGTTTCCGCTAAAAGAAAAATAGCGGAGGGTTTATACCTAATTCATTAAGTGCGTGTTATAACAAAAAAAAATAGCGTTAAAAAACCTTTAATTTGTTGTGGAAGTCGTGGAATCTTCTCGTTAGAGGCATCCATCAAATTGTTGTTGAATGTGTTTTCAAAGAACTAATTTTATATTTTTGGTAACCGGTTACTTTGTGCCAACTCGATTTACCCTTCTATATTTTTGGGTTAGAATTCCATCACAAATTATAGTGACATTATATCACATTCTTTATTCCGATCCTTTCCAACCATCCTAACCATCCCAAACAGTTACTATTCACATCAGGTTATCTCAACGCATTTCAATCCGGTAACCAAATAGACCCATAAAGGTTCATTTCTCCTTACTTTTCCTTAGAGATAGAAGCATGACTATCGATCTATTCTTTTTACGTTTTATTACTAACGAACAAAAAAAATTTATTTTTAACTCACTAGAATTTAATAAATAATATCTATCTTCAATTGAGAATTGTTTATATATTTCACTTCTTCTAACTTCTTTTTTGTATTAAATAACGTATTAAAATAATTCTTGAGAAATGCTAAATAATTCATTATAAATAAGTTGTACCTCATTGTTACCATTAAAGTCAATAATATATGCCTACAAGACTTGAAGGACGTCACTTAATTCAATAATATTTTTTTTCATTTCAAATAATTGCTCTATTGTCATAAAATCAATCTATAAAACTGAAAGGACTAAAGTTAGTCATTACATAGAAATTGATGGGAGACAGGCAACAAGGTGCGTCACTAATCCTTTTTGGATAGCAAATCTTGAGTAGTGAATTCAATGCATGTTCCTTCTAAACCATGCTTTAAACCCTAAAATATGTCGACTGTAGGAAGACCATGATCTTCGTCTTTTAACATGAATACTTCATCATGTTGAAGTACAAAGAAGAAGTTATCAAGTTTCCCTCTGTGTGAGATACACCAAATTCGACCATGTGTCTATCGAAGCATTAATTCATCGGTATGAACAAGCGGTCCTATAACAAATGAGGGGTATGCAGGATGATCAAATGATCACTACATCAAAATTGTGCTATAGTGATGTTTTCTTCAAAATCTGTCACTAAATTCATCGTTGTTAAGTATATAATGATGATATTAGTTGTTGTGAAATTAATTTTATATTTGAAAGTAGTGACGGATATAATATCCATTGCTATATCCTTAGTGGCGATCCAATAGCAACGTATCTCCGATGTTATTTTTTAAAATTCAACTAATTGTCACTAAAATTTGAACTAAAATTTTAGCAATGATTTTAACGACGACAAATCAAAGGCAATGGTTGTTGATGAACGCAATGTGAGGACACATGGATTGAAGGAGGTGGTTGAGAAGGTGATGGTTGCGGCTTCCACAACGGAGATAAGAGGAGGTGGAGGAGGATGGTGGACAAGAGGAAGAAGAAAGAGCCAAGTAATTCGCAAATATGATGAACTTTCAAGGGTAAACCTATCGATTTTAACGGAGATGGCCAATGTTAACGGAGAAGGATAAATGAAATGTTAACACAAGGATCTGTTATATAATTGTTAGTCATTATACATGAGTTTGTGTGTAAATATGAAATTATAGAAGGACTGGTAATATAAATAAGAAATTATATAAGCGTGCGAGCATAAAATCTCTATTTTGAAAAGGACTGGTAATATAAATAAGAAATTATATAAGCGTGCGAGCATAAAATCCCTATCTTTTTTGAAAGAAAAAAGGGCCCCCACCGTTTAGGTGACTGCCCAAAAACTTCACCATTAATCACCGAAAGAATACACATATGTAAACATATTACAGAAGTTAAATTACACTTTCCAACACTCTTTCAATGCTCTAGCATGTACAATGATATTCTCTCCATAGCATCGCTCCTGACGAAAGATCGCACCATTCCTGGCAAGCCAAATCGCCCAAATCATAGCCAGGCAACTCGATCTACTCATCTCTGTACCATTCTAGTTTGCTCCAATGGATTTCCAGAACCTAACTGCACCATCTACACAAATCGCATTGTTCCCAAAAAGCTCCCACGCCTTCCGCGAACTCTCGCACCCAAAGAAAAGGTGATCTGCATCTTCCACCTCCTCCATACATCGTCTACAAGTCGCATCAGTTGACTGATCAAATCGAGCAAGCCGGTCCCCGGTCAAGATTCGGTCCCTCCTAAGTAGCCATAGAAAGACCTTCACACGTGTAGGAACTTTCCATTTCCATATCCTTCTGCAATCTGTTGCACATCCTCCTATGTCAAAAACCATCGGGCCCTTTAAAATCTTGTATGCCTTGCTCACCGAGAACACCCCATCATACCAGCTCCAACAGTCTCGCCCCTCCGTGGGCCCAGCCACGTTATCCAACTCTGCCAGCATCATCATCAGCTCATCCATTCGTTGGTCAGAAAGCGCAAAGCGGAATCTAGGAAAGAAGGAGTGACCATCCCATAAACTCGCCACAGAGCAACCCGAGTCCACAGCCGAGGCCATCAACCCCGAGAATTTGATGTTCAGCGGCCCATTATCTGTCCAATTGTCAGTCCAGAACCTAAACCCAGTACCGTCCCCAAGAATGGGTCTCAAAAAAGGACGAATCTCCTGCGTCACCCCACAAACCCCTCTCCAAAAATACGAAGGTGCGTGCCCAAAGATCCCGTGTTCAGGAAGCGAGGAGTAGATACCGTAGATCTTCCTTATTAATTTGCAAACTAAGCTGCTACAGTCTCCCCAAATCCGAGTAATCCACTTGCTGATTAGAGCCTTGTTCATCTCCTCCAAGCTACGCACCCCCAAACCACCATTGTCCTTCGAACAAGAAATAGTTTTCCAATCCACTAAAGGTATCCCGCTCGAACGTCCTGACGTCGACCAGAAAAAGCGTCTCATGATGCTTTCAAGTTTGTTCCTTACGCCCACAGGCAAGAGTCTGGAGGACAAGAAAAAGATTGGGATTGCCGACAGCACTGAACGCAGCAACACCAACCTGCCACCTCTAGACAAGCATGCGGACTTACATCCCGCCAACTTCCGCTCCATCTTCTCGACCACCGGTAGCCAATCTGCCATATGCATCTTCCTGCTCACAAGCGGCACTCCAAGATAGCGCAGTAGCAAATTCTTACGAGGAGAACGCAACCAACTGGCACAAATATCAATCTCGGTATCATCCAAGCCGAAAGGGACGAACTCTAATTTGTCTCTATTGAGTCTCAACCCCGATACGGCGCTGAAAATATCGAGGACCACCGACATACCTCTACAGCTCTCTGCACCTCCTTCAGCAAAAAGGATTGTGTCATCCGCATACTGAAGTAATGGGATTGAAAACTTCTCCTTAGTGAAGCCCTTGCAAAATCCTCCTGTCACCGCTCTATCGAACATAATGGATAGTGCATCCGTCGCAAGAACAAAAAGCAGCGGGGCCAAGGGGCAACCCTGACGAACCCCACATTGTGGCTGGAAATAGCCACCCCTTGGCTGGCCATTCACAAGGACAACACAAGAAGCAGTTGTGATGCACCTCTTCATCCACGAGATCCACCTATCAGGGAATCCACGTCTAAACAGGGATGCCCAAATGAAACGCCAATTCATGCTGTCATAAGCCTTTGAGAAGTCGACCTTCCACAACACACCCTTTGTCTTCTGTCTACGCCAATCCGCAATAATCTCGGAAGCCAAGACCACACTGTCCATGAGCTGTCTACCAGGTAAGAAGGCACTCTGTGCTGGAGAGATGATCCTGCCAAGAATTTCTCTTAGACGGTTGGCTAAAACCTTTGCCACAATCAAGTATATGGCATTGGATAAAGCGATTGGTCGGAAGTCCTCAATCCTTGTGGCCACATCCTTCTTAGGAAGTAAGAAAATGAACGATCGGTTGAGCCGATCAAAGCCATAATTTCCCTCTGCAAATTCCAACACCATTGCCAACACCTCTTCAGCCACCAGCTCCCAAAACTCTCTGAAGAAAAACACCGGAAACCCGTCCAGGCCTGGGCATCCGTTTTGATTCAAGCCGAAAACTGCCTCGCGGATCTCCTGCAACCCAAATGGCCTTGTCAATAAGTCTGCCTCGAGGTCTGAAATTCTCTCTACCCCCAAGCCCAACCACCTGTAGCCACAGTGTGGCAATCGCCTGCTCATGTTTTTGAAGTAACACGTAACTTCTCTTGCAACAGCCTCCTCCCCATGAAACTCTTCGGCACCAATTTCAATCGAATGAATTAAGTTTCTTCTCCTTCTTCCATTTGCCACCGCATGAAAAAATTTTGTATTCGCATCCCCCTCTTTCAACTATTTTTGTCGTGATCTTTGTCTCCACTCAAGCTCGCGTTTCCTGTCCTCCTCCTCAATGGTTTTTTGTATCAAACCCCTGTTTACCAGCTCCTCCTCGTCTAGACCCCTGTTGTCCTCCAACAGGTCCAATCTTGCCACTTCCTCCTCTGCCTGATTCCTCTTCAAAGCACGGTCAGCGCGAGTCTCTCTTCTGAAAATCATTAGCCTTTTCCGTAATGCTGCAATCTTCAGTGCAATCCGAACAGTCGCTGAGCCCTCCACCTCAAGCTCAGACCAGAATTACAAATCAACTCACGAAAACCCTCCTCCAATATCCAACACCGCTCAAATCTAAAATATGAAGAATTCCCCCTCCCACTACAAGAGTTGAAGCAAAGCGGTGTGTGATCCGATCTTGACCTGGGCAGAGGTGTAACGGTTGCCAAATTGAACAGTTCCTGTGCCTCAACAGACAGTAGAAATCGATCAATGCGAGAGCGAGACGCATTACTCCTCCAAGTATACTCGCGGTTTGTCACATCTAGCACCTCCAAAGCAAGTTCCTCCACCACATCAGCAAAAAGTTCGAAACCAGGGTCCTGCGCTCCTCTCCCACCAGGCCTATCATCCGCGTAGAGCGTTACATTGAAGTCGCCACCGATGAGCCACACCATTTCTGGAAATCTCACCCTTATCAACCGTAACTCTCTCCATAGTGTTTCATTAGTAGCGGATCCTGCAATGCCGTAAACTGATGTCACCACAACCCTCGAATGGTCCGCCCTGCTGTGTAGAGCCACTGTCACCGAGTGGTTTAAAATAATCTCATCCACCACATCAAAGAGGTCTCCGTTCCAAGCCACAACTATATCCCCCGAGCTACCGTTCGCCAATATTGCTCTGAACTCATTTAGATAGGGTCCAGAAGTGGAACTCCATCTCACTGAATCCCACGAAGCAATCTTAGTCTCCTGCAAGCATGCCACATCAACCTTCCACGTCGCTAAAAGGGAGCCAATCGCCAACCGCTTATCCGGTTGACCCAACCCCCTCACATTCCAAGTTAGAACTTTCATTGGGTAACTAATGGGTTCACCCCCGCCACCTGAACCCCTACTGTTTGTGCCACCTCCAGCTCGAAGATCCTCCCCACCTCGCTCCCTGCTTTCTCCACAAGCCCAGCATTCTCATCCCTCCCAATTTCTCCTCTTCCATCTGCTACCCGCTCCGCCCCTCCCCCATTAACGACCACCTCCTTAGAGGAGATCCAACCTTCCTCTCGTAGCCGGAGACCACCACCAACCTCGTCGACAACCCACTTTTCTCTTTCTCCTTCTAGTTCTCTTGTCTCCCACCCTTGTGAATCTAATCGAACACGTTTACGAGGGAAAAAAGGCAGATGATGTTCAAATTCAGGATTCTCCCTATTTCGGATCGTACGCTCTGCCCCCTTGTGTTCAAGAACGCCTTTCCTCCTTGCTCGTCGACACGCTGCCACACCCTTCTTCGCAAGGCAAGCTCCCCTTCCGGGCTCGGAAAACCTCCTTCCTCCCTCACCTACAGCACCCTCGTTTCCCACCCCACTCACGTCAAGCTCTTTCCCCATCCTTGACCCACTCCCAGTAAGATCCTTCATACTCACAGCAACTTCCTTCTCCAATCTTGACCCACTCCCAGCAAGTTCCTTCCCACTCACAAAAATTTCTCTCTCCATCCTTGAATCAACCCACCATTCTGTAACATCTTTTGACAAACCCACCAAAGCTTGATGACATGCTTCTGGATATTTCGATGTACGAGGAACATCTAAAGATGAGAATCTGATCGTGCGCCACAAGGCGCCTTCAGAACCGAATGGTAAGCCCTCAAGTGCGATGGATATGGGAAGTACCTTCTTCGTGCATTGCTGGGTGATAGATTTCTCGCGCTTAAACTCCACTGGATTGACTTGAGCCGAAGATGTAGTCGGGTTCCTGACCGCCTCCACGAAGCTTTCTGGCCAGTTTGAGGCATCGCGGATATCCAAGTTCGGACACGGGCACCCGGATGGACCCGAACCCAATGCTCCATTCGAGACCCCAAACGGCGCCGCCTCCAATGGACTCCTCGCCTCCATTGTATTCCCCCCATTAATGCCGTTCATTTCGTCATCCTCAGCTGTAACAGATTCGACATCCAGAAATTTCGCCGCAATATCCGTCGATTGATTTTCTCCGTCATTCGCCCTTGAAAGCCATCCGCCCGGTGGCCACCGCCCCGTGGTTGCTCCTCCATCGCCGTTAACCACAGCAGCACCGATCTCCGCCCAATCCTCATCATCGCGCACTGTGGTAAGGAGGGTTTGTGTCCCCGGACTAGGACAATCACTTGCGAATCTTCCCCAGGTCGCATTCCGGAGCAAGCCAACTCCACGATATCACCAACTTGCACTAGAGCTTCTCGAAGGATCTCTAATTTCCGGCATCTCAAGGGAACTCCCGCAATCTTCATCCTCCACATCGTGTCCTCGCTCCGCCCATTACCATCCAGAAACCGGGGTCTCCTCCATTTGATCCTTCCTCTCACCTCCGGCGTCAAACCACCCTCTAACGCCCCTCCGATCACCTCGTTTACCCCAGATGAAGATAATCCTCTCACGCACAATAAGCCTTCTAGCAACCAAATAACATCAACCGAAGCTCTGAAATCTTTAGCCAGGACCACTCTTTCTCTGATTCTCCGCAACGCCTCCACCGGGCCTTCACCAATCGCGAGACCGTCCAGTGGTGCGTCTTCTAAAGCGTCCTTTGAGAGGTGCTGCAACAGAGCACCCATCTCCGCTTCCGACAGAGGTGTTTCGGAAAGCTTTAGATCCCTGGCCAATTTCGCCACTCCTGTAGTATCACCCGCTGTTGTAGCATTAGTGGCCTTCTTCCTTTGCCATGTGCCCCTCGCCTTGCACTCCCTTCGTCGATGCCCCGGATGCCCGCATTGAAAGCACAATGGAGTCGGAGCCTTGCAAGTATTGGATAGATGATCCTCTGCACCACAGCGATAACACCACACACCGCTCCTGGCAACGAACTTTCGAGAGCGGTTCCGTCGCTTTGGAGCGCTCCAAGGTCCTTCCCCTGCCAACTCCTCCATCTCGACATCCTCCAGCATCTCCCCCTCTTCTTGCTGTCCATCGTCGTCTCGAATCTCTTTGCCAGTGGCCCTCCGCTCACAACCCTTCGCAACCCCAACCCTCTCCCCGCTGCTCATGACCAACCCCTCGGGATTTGCGCGGTTTTTCTAAAATCCCTATTTTGAAAAGAGATGTGGCAATTTTTAAGGGATTTTTACCCGGCAGATCCTATAATCTTTTGCAATTACCGCTACGACCTCTGAAACATCCTAATTCCTCTCTCGACCCCGTAAACTTGTTAACCATTATCCCACAGACCCTGTGGTTAACTCCCATCCATTTGCCCCGTTAAAAGTGACCAGATTCCGTTATCTTCTTTACATGATACCCATTTTATTTATCAAATTTATGGCAAGTGCCATTCCCTCCCACCCTCCACCTTTAGCTGAACAATTCCGGTCGAAGCCCCCCGCCGTTGAGGAGCCCAGCGCCCATCAGTCCCTCCCCGCCGGTCCGCCTCCCCTGCGTGCCTGCTCGAAACCCACCCACCGACCTTCCCAGCTCGCCTCCCGTCCCGACGGTCCGCCTCCCCTGCGTTCCCGCTCGAAACCCACCCGCCGACCTTCCCAGCTCGCCTCCATGCCCGCCGGTCCGCCTCCCCTGCATGCCCGCTCGAAACCTACCCGCCGCCTTCCTAGCTCGCCTCCGAGCGGCTGCCTTCCCAGGTCGCCTCAAAGCCCCCCGTAGCCCCCCCTCCAAAACCCCACCACCGGAGTCAATGGACATAGAGTAGTTCTTTACCCCCAAACAACGTCCTTCCTCGGATCTTTCCATGGATAGTCAGGCGATCACAACAAACTCTACTGTAATACCACTCATAACAAGGACGAGAGCGAGGAGAGTCTTCCGCACACTTACCTGGTTCTTTTAAGTTCCTTAAATAAATAGGCATTACGCGGTAAACGTTCCTTACAGCCGGGAAGGCAAAGACGGATCCAACTGCTGAAAATCTTAACCAAATTTTATGGTATTTATTTGTTAATCAACAATTATTCGATAGGATTACCGGTTGAGTTCGATCCAAGGCTTATATAATCTCCCGAATCCTAGGTTTAGGTTGGTCACGACAACCATTTATAGTAATGCTCTATTTATTTTCTCCAAATAACGAATAAAGACAATGATCATTCTTTACTGGACAATGATCATCAGTGTTTATCTGCATGCACATCTAGTCGTTCTTTAGGGGACTATGGTGACACAAAAAAGAAGGAGCAATATGAGACATTAATATTTCAGTTACAGTTAAGAATCATCCTTACTTCCTTGTACCTCAGCCACTTTCCCTGTGTAATGGAGCTAACCCACCCACCCGACCGCCTTCCCGCGCGCGCATCCAGCTGCCCCCTCGCCCGAAGCCTCCCCCAACACCCCCGGCAGCCTCCCCTGTCCGCCGCTTAAAGTTCCATGCGCCCAGCTACCCCTCCTCCGCCGCCCGCCCCCTGCCCGCCACTCGAAGCCCCCGGCGCCCAGCTGCCCCCACTCCGTCGCCGCCTTCCCAGCTCGCATCAAAGCCCCCCCTCCCCGGGCCCGCCGTTCAAGGTCCTGCGTCCAGCTTCCCCTCCCGTTGCTGCAACCCTCCTGCCCTCTCCTCGAAGCCCTCGGCGCCCAGCTGCTGCCTGAGCTGTTATTCCGCCCCCTCCTCATTGTCCGTTCATTCTCAATATGTGTAGTTGGAAAGAGGAAGAAGAAGGGGAGAGAAGAAAGGAGAGAGTGGAAGAAAAGACACCGTTAGATCTGATGTGGTTTGATTAACTCACTTTTAACCCAAGCAAGTTAGGTTAAATGTGTCAATTTAACGGCAGGGTTTGTGGAGTAAGACGGAGCAAGTTTACGGGGTCGAGAGAGGAATTAGGATGTTTCAGAGGTCGTAGCGGTAATTGCAAAAGATTACAGGGTCTGCCGGGTAAAAATCCCTTTTTTTTAAATTGATCCTATTGACGTGCGATATTTATAATCTATTTTGATCAGTTATAAATATCTGACAAGTCATTTCTTTGATTCCGATATGGTAGTGAGAAAGAAGATTTAAATGAGTTTTCTCTGATAAACAGTGAAGATGCAAATGGACTTTTACACTTTTGTACTTTCAGGTTTTATAACAATCATGATCACAACGAGAATTAGCACTGAAAATAAATGATCAATTTTACGTTAGATGTGGTTCTCAAGAGTATGGCTATTCACACCCGCATCTCATTTTTTCACCTTACCTACAATTATTTCACATTATTCTCCTCATTCATTTTTTTCCAATCGAACAAATAATAGTCTTATTTCCTTATTCTCCATTCTTATTCCTATTTATTTCCAAACCGAACGCGTGTTGAATGTCTGCAAGTATACTCATGCCCCCACCTTTTTGCAATAACATTAGTATCTCTGTATTTTACATAATACACAGTATCACCCTTGCGCTATTACACTTATGCCCCTATTACATTAAAGGAAGGGTTGTATCGTGATTTTTTAAAGAACAAAGGGGCACAAGTGTCATTGCAAAAATCTAGGAGTATACGTGTATTTGCGAAAAAATCAGAAGGTTACACATGTAAAAATCCCTAATATCTTTAATTACACTCATATCTGTATATTCTTACAAAATTCCAACAGTGGCCCTTTGTTATGTAGGGACAAAATTGAAACTACAAATACAATTAATGGCATAAGTATGATTGGCAAAACACCAGAATAAGAATCCATTTTGATAAAGGTGTTATTGTAATATGAAGTGTAGGTGAGTTTTTTTTTTGTAAATACAAAAATCATAAGAGCCCGTTCGGTTGGGGAGTTACCCTCAATTTGGACGGATTACCCCTCAAACCCTATTCCTAATCCACTAGTGGGGCCTACTCCCTTCTCATAAAAAAATATATATTATACTATCATATCATCTAAAAATCATAAAATACTCAAATTCTAATCACCATTCCAAACTTCAATACAATCACATCACAACAATTACCCATTTTTTCAAATTTCAATACAATCATATCAAACTTTTTCAATTTTCAATACAATCACATCACACAAACCCTTCAATCCCTTAACCCACTCACCAAACACAAAAACACAAAAACATGTTATCCTCCCCCGGATAACCGATGAACCAAACGCACCTAAGGGTGCGTTCTTGTATCAGGTTAAACCACCCCAAGGGTGGTTTAACTCCCCTACCCCATATTTTCTCCCTTCATGTGGGTCTCACTTTTTTTCTTTTTAAAAAAATTAAATAAATCAATTCTCCATCATCAATTCCATCAAAAAATAATATACTATACCATCATATCATATAAAAATTATAAACTACTCCACTTCTACTCACTTTTTCAAACTCCAATACAATCACATCACAATAACTTCTCACTTTTTCAAACTCCAATACAATCACATCAACCCAAACCCACTTCTAACCCACCCCCACTTTAACCCTCTATCCAAACACCAAAATCCAAAAATGGGTTACCTGCAACCAGTTTAACCCACCTAAACCCACTATCCAAACACCCCCTAAGAGTATTACTGTAAAAATATGCATTTAAAAACCCAGTCAAATTAAGATAATGTAATCCAGAAAATAGTAGGAGTTAGAATCTGTCCAGGAAATGCCTCTGCTGACGTGGCTGGGTCGTTTTCATTCCTTCGTGTCCGCGCCCATCGTGTCTCCGAAAAGCACTGGCCGTCGGATGAATCGCACGTTCCATCAAGGCAAATCACGGCCGTTCACTCCGTCAACGAAGATATCCCCCGAGCAACGCCGTTTCCAGAACTAGTCGTAATATCTTCCGAGGATCAAATAAAAAAGTCATAAAATTAGTTCTACGTGAGACCGTGTGTGTCATAATACTGAAATTAAATAATGCAAGTTTGTATATATTTAAGAGTAAATTACAAATAGATCCCTAAACTATACCTTCGATTTTAATGTCGTACATGAACCTTAAAAAATGTAATACTTGATCTTTATGATTTGTTTAAATAAGATATAAAACTGATGGAATGTTTCTTTTAGCTCTCTGATCTTGAATCACATTACTTCAAAATCAATTCAAAACGAATCTTGGAGATAATTATCGTATTGTTACTTTTTAAAGTTCAAATATGACATTGAAATTTGGATGTATAATTCATAGACTTTTGTGTAATTTATCAATATCTCTATTGTCAAAAGAGTGTTAATTTGTTTTGAGAAATCTGTCAAACATAGTTGGTTTCTACGAATTTCACTTCGAAATTTCAAAATCGCAAAATATATATTTTTGCTTTCGAGATTAGCGTTCCATTTCAAGAAAATTGCTACCTAATATTATGCACTAATTGAATATGGATTGATGGTTAAGCATAGCTATTTTTAAATTTATGGGTTTTTTTACAGTTGTGCCTCTTTGATATTATGCAATTACGATCACGTCTCTCTCTTTTTTCAATAGCATTTGTGACAGTCTATTCTTACAAAATTCACAGTACCGTCCTATTATTACACTTACTCCCATGTATTCCATCAAGGGAAGGAGCACCTGTGAATTTTGTAAAAATATAGCAAGTGATGATGAAAAAAATAGTAACATAACTGTAATTGTAATTGCAAAATCTCATATAAGCATCATGGAAGACAACAGGAGTCTTAATGAGGAGGAGTTGGTTAGTAGGGGTCTGATACAAAAAATCATTGAGGAGGAGGATAGGAAGCGTGAGCTTGAGTGGAGACAAAGATCCCAGCAAAAATGGTTGAAAGAGGGGGATGCGAATACTAAATTTTTTCATGCGGTGGCAAATGGGAGAAGGAGAAGGAACTTAATCCACTCTATTGAAGTTGGTACCGAAGAGTTTCATGGGGAGGAGTCTGTTGCAAGAGAAGTTACCTGTTACTTCAAGAACATGAGCAGGCGTTTGCCACACTGTGGCTCCAGGTGGTTGGGCTTGGGGGTAGAGAGAAATTCAGACCTTGAGGCAGACTTGTTGATAAGGCCTTTTGGGTTGCAGGAGATCCGCGAGGCAATATTCAGCTTGAACGAAGATGGATGCCCAGGGCCAGATGGGTTTCCGGTGTTTTTTTTCAAAGAGTTTTGGGGTTTGGTGGCGGAAGAGGTGTTGGCAATGGTGTTGGAGTTTGCAGAGGGAAACTATGGCTTTGATCAGCTCAACCGATCGTTCATTTTCTTACTTCCTAAGAAGGATGTGGCCACGAGGATTGAGGACTTCCGGCCTATCGCTTTATCAAATGCAATATACTTGATTGTGGCAAAGGTGTTGGCCAACCGTCTTCGTGAGGTTCTTGGTAGGATCATCTTGCCGGCACAGAGTGCCTTTTTACCCGGTAGACAACTCATGAACAGTGTGGTCTTGGCATCTGAGATTATTGCGGATTGGCGTAGACAGAACACAAAGGAAGTTTTGTGGAAGGTTGACTTCTCAAAGGCTTATGACAGTGTCGATTGGCGTTTCATTTGGGCATCTCTGTTTAGACGTGGCTTCCCTGATAGGTGGATCTCGTGGATGAAGAGGTGCGTCACGACTGTTTCTTGTGCTGTCCTTGTGAATGGTCAGCCAAGGGGTGGCTATTTCCAGCCGCGGCATGGGGTTCGTCAGGGTTGCCCCCTGGCCCCACTACTGTTTGTCCTTGTGACGGACGCGCTATCCGTTATGTTTGGCAGAGCGGTGTCAGGAGGTTTCTGCAAGGGTTTCACTAAGGAGGAGTTTTCAATACCAATACTTCAGTATGCGGATGACACAATCCTATTTGCAGAACGAGGTGCAGAGAGCTGTAGAGGCATGTCAGTGGTCCTTGATATTTTTAGCAACGTATCTGGGTTGAGACTGAATAGAGCCAAATCGGAGTTCGTCACTTTCAGCTTGCATGAAGCAGAGGTAGAGCTTTGTGCTACTTGGTTGCGTTCTCCTCGCAAGGAGTTGCCACTGCGATATCTTGGGGTGTCGCTTGTGAGTGGGAAGATGCATGTGGCAGATTGGTTACCGGTGGTTGAGAAGATGGAGCGGAAGTTGGCGGGCTGGAAGTCTGTTTGTTTGTCTAGAGGTGGCAGGTTGGTGTTGTTGCGCTCAGTTCTATCTGCAATCCCTATTTTTTTCCTGTCTTCCAGACTCTTGCCTGTGGGTGTCAGGAACAGACTTGAAAGCATCATGAGATGCTTTTTCTGGTCGACGTCAGGTCGTTCGAGCGGGATACCTTTAGTGGATTAGAAAACCATTTCTTGTTCGAAGGACGATGGTGGTTTGGGGGTGCGTAGCTTGGAGGAGGTGAACAAGGCCTTAATCAGCAAGTGGATTGCTCGGATTTGGGGTGAATGTAGCAGTTTAGTCTGCAGATTAATAAGGAAGATCTACGGTGTCCGCTCGTCGCTGCCTGAGCACGGGATCTTTGGGCACGCTCCTTCGTATTTTTGGAGAGGGGTTTGTGGGGTGACGCAAGAGATTCGTCCTTTTCTGAGATCCATCCTTGGGGACGGTACTGGTTTCAGGTTTTGGACTGACAATTGGTCAGATAATGGGCTGCTTGGCATCAATTTCCCGGGGTTGATGGCATTGGCTGTGGATCCGGGTTGCTCTGTGGCAAGTATATGGGATGGACGCTCCTTCTTCCCTAGATTTCGCGTTGAACTTTCTGACCAACGCAAGGAGGAGCTGATGATGCTGCTGGTAGAGTTGGATAGTGTGGCTGGGCCCACTGAGGGGCGAGACTGCTGGAGCTGGTATGATGGGGTGTTCTCGGTGGGCAAGGCATACAAAAGTTTGAAGGGTCCGATGGTTTTTGATCCGAGAGGATGTGCAACAGACTGCAGAAGGATCTGAAAATGGAAAGTTCCTACTCGTGTGAAGGTCTTTCTATGGCTGCTCAGAAGGGGCCGAATCTTGACGGGGGACCGACTTGCTCGATTTGTTCGGTCATCTGATGCGACTTGCAGGCGATGTATGGAGGAGGTGGAAGATGCAGACCACCTTTTCTTTGGGTGTGGAAGCTCACGAAAGGCATGGGAGCTTTTTGGGAACCGTGCAATTTGTGTGGATGGTGCGGTCAGGTTCGGGAAATCCATTGGAGCGGACTGGAATGGCACAGAGATGGATAGGTCGAGTTGCTTGGCTATGATTTGGGCGATTTGGCTTGCCAGGAATGGTGTGATCTTTCGTCAGGAGCGCTGCTACGGAGAAAATATCGTTGCACATGCTAGAGCGCTGAAAGAGTGTTGGAACATGTAATTTATCTTTTGTAATATGTTTACAGATGTGTATTATTTTTGTGATTAATGGTGAAGTTTTTGGGCAGTCACCTAAACGGTGGGGGCCCTTTTTTCTTTCAAAAAAAATTCCATTTTTTAATATGTTAAAAATAGTAATATTAGCGACATCAAACAGTGTTAAACAATTCATGAATGTGTCTATTGAACGCGTCTTTGGCAAATCTGACTTGTATTTTATATATTTTTGGGTACCTAAGTATAATATTCTAATCAAGGAATAGTTTGTTTGGATCTTTTCTTTGTTTGAACTTTGAGTGTGTATTTTACCCTTCGTAAAATGTAGTTTTCACACAAAAATTTCATGCCACTAAATTAGATGTGCGTACACAACTGAAGTTTGTTGTTTGAAACGTGATTTTCTCTTCGGCAGAGCATTACGATATAACGATTACGATATTTACAAAAGTTTGGATAATTATTAGGGAAAATGGGGTTGCTCCATCGGGGGAGCTAACTTAGTTCATCCTGCACATTTTCTCATTTTTTTTCAATTTTTTGAATATTTATTTCACGAATATTCATCATTATATTCCTATATTATGTCATTCAAATTTCGTGCGAAACAGAAACTCATACAACCTCCATCTAGACAGTCATTTTTTAACGGTCGTAGAATTATTCAAATCGATCATGTATGAATATATGCTGTAAAAGTCTTTGTTTCACATGAAATTTGAATGAAATAATATAATAATATAATAAAGAATATTCACGGAAGAAATTTAAAAAAATAGAAAAATGAGGCGGGGGAGCTAAGTTAGCTTCCCTTAAGGGGAAGCCCCATTTAACCCTAATTATTAGTATATTTAGGGTAATTAAATGGGGCTGCTCCCTAGGGGCTCCCCACCCCATCCTCCCCCCTCCCAGATTTTTTTATTTTTTTTGAAAAATACTTCGGTGGAAATTCATCACTATATTCATATATTGTATCATTCAAGTTTTGTGCGAAAAGAGACTCTTCTATTTAGACAATCATTTTTTAACGGTCACATAACTGTTGAAATCGATCCCGTCTAGATGAAGGTCGTACGAGTTTCTGTTTTGCACGAATTTGAACAACATAATATAGATATATAGTGATGGATTTTCACGGAAGAAATTTCAAAAAAACTAAAAAATATGGGAAAAAAATAAGACGAGAAAGCTAAGTTAGCTCTCCCTATGGAACAACTCCATTTTACCCATATATTTATGCATTGCAATGTAAGCATCATATCTCGACATTTTTTTTAAAGAAAGTCGAGATATGAACCTATCTCAACCTAAAGATAAACGTCGAGAGAAGATAAGCTACAACGGTGTTTAATTACTTAACATTGACGGAAGATTATCTCGACATTAAAGTTACGTCGATATAGATATTAACGACCCAATTTTTTTTGTATTTTGGACATGCCTCGATGTTCGACTTAGGTATGAGAAGAGAGAGAGAGAGGGGTCGACATCGAAGCATTCTTGAGCACGAGGTTATATCGTGCTCATCCCAAGGTTCCAAGGTTCGATGGTCCATTCCCACTTACTGTAACAGCCATGTCCCCTACTGATCCCGATCCTGTTTGAATGTTCATGTGCGAGGAGCTAATTACATCAATCAATTCAAAATCGAGCCATCCATCATCAAATACGAAACATTCACATGACCACCCAATCATTTTCATTATGAATGAAAGATGTCCATATATCCAGCATAAAACAAGATAGAATGATATATAATAATATCTCAAAGGAAAAGAAATTCAAAAAGCCTTTATTACATGGCGTCAAATATATGCCTTAAATATAACAAAAGTAAATTACATAGGGAATTAGAAGCAATGTGCTATCCCTTTATCAGAAGTAACTAATCCTCCAAATAGTAACCAAGTGTCTCCTCCTCACCTATAATTTTACTTTTGTCCCAAATTGAAAGGTGAGCTAAATAGCCATCTAAAGCAATATATACATAATGTAATGCTATGTAAAGGTGAACAGTGTTAGGTAATGAGCAACTTCAACTATTATCCATTACACGAGTGATTAACATGAGTTATATCGCAATTGACATGAGCTTTCCTCAATATCATTTGCAAGTAAAGAGATGCAATTAAATGTAAACGAGCATGTAGTTAGCAATATAACGACATTTACTCACATTGAAAGAGTAAGCATTTGTATTGTATCAATAAGTATAATAAGCCATCATATGCCAACATGTTCAGTATAACATACCCGCATATGACAACATGAATGATCAATTTCCAATTCCATTTCAAATTATTTATTTACAAGGTTATTAATCATACTTTGGTCACAAAGTATGAAAAAAAAAAGTACAACTTGATTCATGTTGCAACAGACATCTAATAGTACTCTCAAACCTCCTTATTACATGTGATTGAGTGGCTATTGTTGAACTTATTTTCATACCAAGGCTATACAAGCATCATTATAAGGCATAACTTAACACTACGAGGCCACATACCATGACTAAATAAGCAACCCTTGTTACATGAGAGACAACATGTTTGTGACTGTATATATGTAATGTTAGTCTTCGGAAGTTTGACCTAACCCATTTCCCTCCCCTAAGTTCGAATTGAGTCACCATGCAATCTACCCAAAGCTCCTTGGGTTCAAGACTTCCTTGGTTTATTATCTTCATTTTAGTTCAAGTACTTACGTGAAATACATCAACTTCAAAGTCACTTAATATTTCACATTAGTTACTTTTGTAAAATACAGTGGAAGATTATCCCATATCTTGAAGAACCTAAGTTATAAGTGGTACATCTCCAAGCTACTTAAATAACTAAGGGACATGAGTATTCCATGTAATAATATCCCAACTCCTAACACATCTAAGTTCATGCATCTACTTTCAAACTGCATTGGAGTAACAACATTTAGGTTTATGTATTTAACTAAGCACATGATGCCCGCATGGTAATGTGATTTTGACACTTTTGGAGGAAAACAAAGCATCTCCAGACTTTGCATGCTATTTAAAAAAAATTAGGCATTGAGAGGGTCACAAAGCACTCTAAACGTTTACCAATATTAAAATACCTAGATGCGCACTAATCATCATTAGCAAGCTACTTATAATAAATTTTAGTGTTGTAGCCACAATTACTAAGTTAGAGAGAGTCATAACATTAATAAAGAAAATTAATATCTAGAAAGAGGTGATTTTGAATCTCAAATACTACATAATAGATCAATTGTACATCAATAGTATCGATATTAAAAACATGAATTACACACAAAATTATGACTTAATTCATGCTCCATTTCGTAAGAAGACATTTATTATAAGCAGAAACATGCACAACTAAAGCGCATGGATGTTTTCATATTTTTTCTCATTTTCCAAAAAAAATCAAAAGTTATCAACACCAATAAAGTATTTTCCATGATTTATTACAATTTTTATTAGCCTCAAAGACTAGTGCCTTTGTGTAGTTTTACAAAATTGCAAGCTAATTAAAATAATTGACAAATACTTCTCCGAAGTCAGCTGCGGACTCTTTAGAACTTCCTTATTTATTTTATGCTGTGAACACATCTATACTTTTCCTCTAATAATCATTTTTATTTAATGTGGAAAGTGACATTAACATAAATGCATTAGGGGAAGGATGAGGGGTATGCCCAACAATTACCCAAATAAAACCCCAC
Organism: Ottelia alismoides; assembly: GCA_037367405.1. NCBI lineage: Eukaryota > Viridiplantae > Streptophyta > Magnoliopsida > Alismatales > Hydrocharitaceae > Ottelia > Ottelia alismoides. The sequence continues at coordinate 188,064 of JAZKJV010005320.1, read as the reverse complement.
AATTCTTTCTCTATGTGGGCCTCATGTGCCATGTGGCATCCTGCGACTGGTTTGCTAGATGTGGGTGGTGAATGAAAGCGAATATAATTTATCCTGAAAATACGACGTGTCTTGTAAACTTATATATCTAACACTAACAACTTCCGGATTTTGAATCAGACATCTAAATTTACCCATCAAAATCTGACCTAAATTTATGCGTTTAACAATTAAAACAACAATCAAATCCATACATGATTATTTTTATATGAAGTAGAGATTCATATAGCTTCAACTTAAAGTCATATAATGATTTGATGATCAAGAGTAGATGATATCTAATCAAAATTTAGTACGGCTCAAACATATCACAAAACAGAGTGTAAGAGGAGGGATATAGGTCCTTCACCTTTGCATTGAGCGTCCCGATAAACCAGAGAACTTTGCGACTTCTTCCCACATCTCGACGTTTGATGAGTGAAGATAAGTATTTTGGAGGATAGGAGAGAGAAGTTTCATCAACAATTCTATTTATCCTCTCAATTTTCTATTTTTATATCATCCTAATTTCTTAATTTAGAAATTTAATATCAGTTTGAAATTTGAATCTCATTTACCTCTATTGCTTGACGACTAATTATCTCCTCATTATCCATATCAATAAATTCAATTAATCATTTGATTTGCATTCTCAATCTATCATATATATTTTTTATATTGTACCAATAAATTAATTAGTAACTGGTTATTTTATGACTCTTAAATTTTTATTAATCGATAAAATAAAAATTACCCAACTTGTTTTAGTTCCAAAAATTAATTAGGTTGGATATTAATTTAATTTCACACAATCAAAGCATGGTTTGTTTGGTTTAAATCTTTTTAAAGAAATCATATTACCTAATATTATCCGATAACATTTGGAAATGTTATCTGATTAATACAAGTATGAAAGAGACATCCATCAAAAGAGATTGTGCCTTCATAATTAATTCATGTTTTATGATGTTTTCCGATCATGATGAACTTGGATTTTATAATTTTATTTTTTGGTTGATTTAAAAAGTGTGTGTACATTTCTTATGTTGTATGTTTGGAGTAACCCAAGATCCTCTTAGTTGTTCGTACTTGTTCATGACTTTTTCTAAGGTGTAGGCCATAGTGTGTATCTTACTAAAAAATCATTTAATCATACAACTTGCATAATCAACATAAGAATCATGTAGAAATTACTTAACTACACATAACTTCTTAAACAAGAATCATATAGAACATGAAATCTTTGCATTGTGTATAACATGCATTGCTTACTTAAATCATAAAGATGAATGGGCCGTACATTCATAATGGTAAAAATAAAGCTTGTTGAACTTAGCATCAAGTATATATAAGAATCTTGAAATACATGACTACATGAAATATTAAAAGTGTGCATCATAAAACATTTGAATGAAATAAAAAAATAAAGACCTTTAGCTTATGAACCACTCACATGGATAAAAGCACTATATATACAGGAGAAACTTCCAATGGGACGATGTCCTTCTTGAGTTTAGGAAGGTCACCCATTTTTTTTGTAAAAAAACACCAGCACTTTAATAGAATAAGTATACAATTTGTATTATAATATGTAGTTTCGATGTTTGTATTTTACAATATGCAGTTTGGATGTTGTAATGATCAGTTTTTGTATTTATAATGTGTGTACTTATTCTACTAAAGTGCTAATGTTTTTTTTACAAAAAAGTATGTTGCCTTCTCGAACTCAAAAAGTACACATCCTATTAGAAGGATACCATGTGTGTGTTATATGATTTTCCTATGAATTTTGGGCCCATTATGATTGTAATGAGCACACTCATTTTTGTTAAATTTTTCTCTCATTTTGAGTATAATGATGATTGATCTATAAATGTTACATTATTATTAGTAATAATTTTTACAAAAAAATCTTAAATTAATATGAAACGATTGTATCTTTATTTGTATTACTAATATTTTTTATTCTTATTAATGACCATTTTGTATTAATTTAAGATTTTCTTTGTGAAATGGTTATCAATAGTAAGAATACGATCTAACAGTTGCAAATTAATAAGTATTATGTTCAAAATGATTGAAAATATTAGTTAAAATACGTGTGCTCATTACAATTTTAATGGGCTCAGGGTTCATTGGAAAATTCCCTTATATATAAGGCTATGTTAAGGTGAAAAGTGTCAAGTAATGAGCACCTTCAACGAGTACCAAGTTAATGAATGATTGACATGAGTTATATTACAATTACATCAAGAGTTGACATGAATGTACTCTAGTTTCTTTTGCAAATAAAGAGATGTAATTAACTGTGTATGAGCATGGAACTAGTAGCATAATGACATTTGATCACATTGAAATTAAGCATTTGCAATGTATCAATAAACATACCATGGCAGCATATAACAACATGAATGATCAATTCCCAATTCTATTTTAATTTATTCATTTAAAATTATTGATCATACTTTGACATATAAGCATGAGAAAAGAAAGTACAACTAGATTTCTATTGCCACAAGCATCTAAAGGTACTCTAAAACCCACTTACTACGCATGATTGAGTGGCAAGTCTTGAAATTATTTCCATACTAATGATGTATAGGTATGGTATAAGGAATTACTTTTCACTAAAAGGCTACACAAGATAATGAAACAAACAATCCTTGTTACAGGACAGACACATGTATATAGGTAATGTTACGACCCCATAGTGCAACCTAGTCTCTTTTCCTTCCATTAAGTTCGAGTCGAGACACCATCCAATCTATCCAACACGTCACTAGTCCATGACCCCCTTGGGTTGTTATATTCATTTTAGTCCAAGTACTTAAGTGAAACATCCCAATTTAATTAACTGCAAATCACTTAATGTTTCTCATTGGTTGCTTTTGTAGAATATAGTGGAAGATTAGCAAATGACTTAGAAGAACCTAGTTCTAAGTGGTACGATTCCAAGTTACCTAAATAATTCAATGGCAGCGGCCCTGCGCACAGTAGTACTGCAACCCATCTAAGTTCCTGCCTCTACTCCCAAATTGCACTTGAATACTACATTGTCAAAGTATTTAACTAAGCACACGAAATCCATGTAATAATGTGATTTTGACACTTTAAAAGGAACAATTAGCATCTCCCAACTTTGCATGCTAGTTGGAATATTTTGAGGCATTAAAAGGATCGCATAGCACTTTAAGCCATTATAAGGTTGATGTATTTAGATTTGCACTAATAATCACAAACATACTAATTACAACAAATTTTGATGTTATAGCCACAGTCACCAAGTTAAAGATAGACATAACAATCATAAAAAAACAATATCCAAAAAAGAGGTAGTTTTGAGGCTCAAACACCACGTAATGATTAAATTATGCATATACAATATATAATTTAGAAAATGAATTAAAAAATAAATTGTAACTTAATTCATACTCCTTTTTGTAAGAAGACATTCACTACCCACATAAACATGTGCAAATATAGTACAGAAGTATTTTCATAATTTTTCCCATTTTTCAAAAAAATTAAATAAAGTGTGCCTCTGTAAAAGCACATAGATTTTGTATGAACCAACCCATGAATTTGTGCATTCTTGGAGGGCGAGTTACTTCAGAATGTAATTTTAGCACCCTTTTCAGCCTGATAGTGGGAACATTGTTTTCTTTAATTGCTTTGCACTAAAAGGAAGATTCCTCTTGATCAAGCCACTAGACTCTTTATAGTCATGTGGTTGATCTTCTTGAACCAAAACTCAATATTCCTGTCATCGATCTCTTTCACTGCATATCTATATATGAATGCCTACGTAACATAAACATTGTTGATGCCATCTGTTCATTAAGGCACTGGAGAATAGACCTGGCCAACGGCTTGGGGGCCTGCCTGCCCAGCCTGCTCATGGACTGAGTTTGGGCTGGAAGATTTGGGAATGGGTCGATCCGACCAACCTGCAAAACATAAAAATATATAAATATAATTTGAATAATACATGCATTAATATAATACACTTCAAATTTGTTATATGTGATATTAATTTTAAATAAAAATTAATAGTTTATATGTCAAGTAACATGTAAACTACTTGTATTAGTTATATACAGTATAAATGGTATTAATAAAATCATTTGCACATATTAAATATCATTAGAAAATTTAATGGATAAAGAGCAAAATGGGCCATGGGCTGGCCCATGGGAAGGCTTTGGATATAAGTTTTTGAACCTCGACCTATTCGGCCCGACCCATGGACATGCCCGACCCGTATTTTAGCCAGGTCTACTGGAGAAGAACCCATGTTGATTGGTAAGATTACATTGTCAGCAACCAAATATGTAGTAATAACCTTATAATCAAGCATTGACGTGGAGATAAAGTTTATATGCATATCAAAAACATGCCTCAAATCTTTTAGCTTTAAGAGGACCGTGGTAGCATTCTACAAGATGTCATCATCCATAGCAACAACATAAGATAAGGAACTATTGCAAATTTTAATAATGATAAGATCCAAATACATATAAGATATACCAAAGATGATGTCAACCAACAGATAATTGCCATATCTCGTCACATTTATTATAACCATTCCATATAAGTGAGAAATTCATGCTCAATACTAATGCAATCAACATTGTCATTTCTAACAATTTTTCTTAGTACCCCCTCTTTTTTCTCTTTGTCTGAAGTGATATTTGACGTGGCTTTTCTTCTTATATAGAACGATACTTATAATCAAGCATTTACTGTTGTTTTTTTTATTTTCTTCTCCCCATTTTTTGTGAGACAACCCTATGATCGTGAGAAAGAAGCTTGAGATAATTTCACCATCTCTTGTTGAGAACAATAGCATGGTGATCTCCATCACACGATTTGAGAGAGAAATAACTCAACAAACCAAGGTCTCATTCCCATACCATAAAGTTATATGATAGTCACTTGAAATTAATTTAGATTGTAGAATATAAATTTACCATATTTTGAATTTCAGCTATATAAATCTCATGAACAAACACATCTTGTTGTTCTCTACCTTGGAGGCATATGAATTTTCTCTGTATTTAACCAAGGCACCTTGCACGAATTTCATTCTAAATGTGATTATTTACATTTTCAGTTACAAATTACTAGATAAATATGCAAGTTCTCTCTGATAAAACTTGTGGATTCATGCTTACGAGTCGCAAAAACATGAAGATACAACCCAAACAAAAAAATAAACCATCCTTTTCATTTTTCAAATGATTGCAATAGATCCCAATCAAACCGATCGTCTGACTAGTACTAAAATCCATCTTATCGATCGTGATACCTTTAATACTACTTGGTGGAAGTAAATTTCATGTATACATTACATCGTGGAATAATTTTTACAAGGTTGATAAATTGGTCTCAAATATATGGGTAAATACAACAATAAAATTAAATACATGCAAATGAAAATCAATACAGGATGTTAGGGAGAATTTTAACATGGAAAATCTTGAATATACAATAGTGAAGCCTTTTCCAACAATTAGGTAGGGTCGACTACATGGATTTTTTTACCTCCATTCAGATATATTTTGGGTCATTCTCGGTCTTAAGTCCAAACAACTAAGATCCTTTCAGATAGTCTCATTCCAACACTTACCGAGCCTTCCTCGTTCTCTCTTAATCGGTTCAACATCCCAAATCTCGTATCTTCTAAATGATGCATCAACTTACCTCCTTTGCAAATGGTCAAATCATCCTAAGTAATTTTCTCTCTTCTTATTCTCTGTCGGAGCTACACAAAGCGGTAGAATTTTAACTTGGAAAATCTTGAATATGAGGGCAACGTATTACGAGGTTGATCACAACCCAAAGCAATAGAATCAAGTCGGATAAATTATAAGGGATTTTACAAATATGAACATGTTACACATCTCCAAAGCAAAAATGGCCAATTTTGAGAGGAAGAGTATCATTTATGATTCATATTTCGACAAAAAAAATCTATTGATAGCTTGTAAAAAAGAAATGTTGGATTAGATGCATGTCAAACTCTTCCAATTATTCATTCTCCGCGGGCTAGAATATCTCTTTCCCACTCTTCCGCTTCTTTATGCTTGAATTCGAATGATGATTTCAAGTATGCCTTCTCCGGTGTCCTTATATAACACTCCAAATTAGATGCACGAGGTCTTGAAATTCAACAAGTCATATATAAAGTAGGACATTAAATTCCTTATAAGTCAATAGACCATAAAATCATAATAAACACATGGATTTCAATATGAAAAAGAATCTATCCAAGAAATCCCTCGCCAATGAAATGTAAGCTCTATTTCAATCCTATGATAGACCATTACTTCTCGAACTTTCTAAGTGACAATATTGATCATCGTGGCAACATCATTTCGTACTTTTGGATCTTATCAGGCACAAACTATTTTAGTTTTAAAACATCTCATATATAGTGATACCAAACACCAATATGTTACAATTATTTTCCAAACATTTTTCCAATCAATTGCAAATAGATTTTTACAAACTTTATTTACATAAATAAAATAAATTTTTACAAACAAAAGATTTTTACAAAGGTTTGAAAATGTTTTACAAAGTTTTCCAAATAGTTTCAAAAGATTTGTCGAGACATTTTTCAACCAATTTTCAAATCATTTTGCAAAATATTTTTAACCCAATTTATTAATTGTATTTTCAAAGAAATGTTTTGTATTTTATTAATTAGCCATATTATTGAAAATACAAAAGTATGAGTTATGGCTAAAGTATATTACTTGTGTTTCACTATTATCTGGAAACAAATCTATGTCTCTAATCTTAGAAATTGTAGTCTTATTCTTCATTCAGCTTGAGCTCTTTAGCTACAGATGCCACTTCTCCAGGTTTTGATTTCGGGACCGATTCTATCAACACTTTGTAACTACTAGAGCTGAATTTGATTTCCATAGTGTCGTAGACTACCACTGCTTCAGTGATTCGAAGGAATGCCCATCGAGGGATGATTGGGGTATGGAGTAGAGATGCGAAGATGTCCATATCCAGGACAATGAAATCCACAGGGAATTGCATCCCTTGAACTGTGATGATCACGTCCTCCAACATGCTCCTAGGCTGCTTGATGGATCTATCTGAGAACTACAGAATCATCTTGGTGGGCTTGAGCAATTTCACTCGAAATTTAGTGAGCAAGGAAGAAGGCAACAAATTGCTCGACGATCCACTGTTAAGCAATGTTTGCTGGAATTCTTGATTAAATATATGTTATCAGACGAGCCCCTTATCTTTCTTTTTGTTCAAGAGATTGCTAATGGCGTTGACAATGACCATGGTAAAAATGTGTGTCTCTGGTTTTCTCTGTTGGTTCCTGTGGTTTAGACACTTTGTTGTGCATGCTTATTTTAGTCCTTTCTTCACTACGGGCATGTACTCCATGGCTTTCAATCATAATATTTACAATATTTTGACAATACCATGATCAGAAAGAGCATTTCATATTTTCTATGGTTTTTGATTTAGTAGTGTCTGGAAAAAGAATATGTACATGAGAAGAAAATGTATGTTGTAAATGTTTGGCATATAATTATGTACAGGTAAATGGCAAAAATGTGAAAAATCATGTACATTTTGTGGACCAAAAAATTTTGTAGTCTTGGCTCCATCGGCTGGCTCCGGTTCAACTACTGCTACTGCGGTTGGCTTTCCTTTGCTGGCACGATTTCACTTTCACCGTTGCTTTATTTTTGACTTTTTGAAATTCCTTCATTTTTGTGTATTTTTATTGTGGGTGCTACATCATCCAAAAAATATTTGGCTCCATCGGCTAGATTGGGTAAAGACGCGCCATAGGATGCTTCGTTCTTTCCCTCCGAGGTTCCAGATGAGTGGAGTATCCTACCGCTCTTGAGAGTCACAGAATTCGATAAAACAATATTTCACCTAAATTGAGTTGGACAATGCAGACTACCCTCTCCTTGCGACAGAAGTTGTTCGGGTTAGCCTTGACCTAGGCCAGAATTATTATTTTGGTGGCCATCAGGTTGTCTATCTTTTATCTCATCTCAATCATATTTTTGATGAGCTAGGCCAAAGAATCAAGTACAGGGTTGACCGATGCAGCCCCAGAGGATTCGTCCTGGTGTGGCTTCTGACTCTGTTGATAGTGGGGAGGTCATTATGGGTAACCATGAGAGTACTGAGGAGGAGGGGGAAGAGAAGGGTACTACTGGTGGTACAGTAACGAATATTGGTGATGGTAATAAGTAGCCGGTTGTTGGTACTGATGTTGACGGTATCTGAACTACTGATAATTTTACCTCCAACCATGTTGTGGAGGCTGCTGGTGATGGTTCTAGTGGGCTGGAAAGTCTGCCCTCCTTGTTGATGATGGAATGCCCAGTTGGCATTGTTCTGATCCTATGGTTGTCCCTGAGGACAAGTCAGCTGATGGTCGTTACTCTAAATGCCATTTACCTTTTGAATGGGTGGTAGAGGTGGGGAACATGGCTCGAGGTACTGCATCTGGAGCTAAGGTGGCTGGTAAACAACCGTTCATGTTTGCAGCTATGGTTGCGGCTACTCGAGTGCCTGCACATAATATACATGTTGAACTGGAGGCTGATTCAGACTCGGCTGAGGCTGATGTTGCACAGTCTACTCCTTCTTCTCAGCTCGAGTATCGGGTGCAACTGTCGTGGCATTGCAGACACTTATATTGTTCACTAGCAGCTCCAGCTTCTTCGTGATGGTGTCGAGCTTGTCCATGCCCTTCATTCTTTACTCAACCCCAATGAGCTTCTCTAGGTATTGCGATTCCACTTTGGACAAGCGACTCCTAATGATGCTGAAGTTGGGTCTTCACACCTGTCCACTTCATGCATATCCATCATATTGGCATTCTTGCAGAGGATCTATGGTTGTGGCTGAATCTGGATTGAATCAGAGGGAGAAAAGTGCGACCTTGATAACTCGTGTTTTGTGAGGATCTAAAGTAGGCTACACAAGGCGAGACCACAATGTCGTTGAAGCGACTGCTCACGAAACTCGGGTCAATCAACAATTAACCCACAATGATGATCAAACAATGAAAAGCAAGTGCGGAGTTAAAATTTATTATAACTCTACAACAAAGATGTGTATAGGTGCAAGTATGTAGAGTCTCGAACACAGGGAACAAGCATTATAGATCGGGCAAAAATGCTCAAAAATGTGAGTGTGATGTATTTATCTATATGTTCTTTTTTATGGGTTTTTGATTTTATTTTTAATTTTATATTTTTTGTATTTTGTTTTTCTTATTTTATGTTTTTGTATTTTCTTTTTATATTTTATATTTTTATATTTCCTTTTTCTTTTAAATATAAATAAAGCCATATATAGGATATATATACAATATACACTAGAGTAGATATGAATAATAATAATAATAGTTAAAATACAACAAAAAATATTTTTGGGTTTTAAATATATTTTTACTGTTATTATTATTTTTAATAAAATTTTCTAATTTTATATATTTTTAAAGTCAAAAATACTATGAAAAAGGGCTTATATAAATATCTGAAATTAAGATGGGGATAAAAATAGTAAATAGTAGCAAAAATTCTCCAAATTAATATTTATACAAATATATTAATATGAATAAAATATAAAACATAAAATAGATTTTTTAGAATTTTTGGGAATTTTATATATTTTTATAGAGTTTTTATGATTTTTTTCTATTTTTCTATTTTTCTTTTATATTTTTTAGTGATTTTGTCTTGAAGGTTAAAAATACATAAATACACAAAATATATTTTTTTGAGAATTTTTCAAAATGCTTTTGTAATTTTATGTATTTTATTTTGCATATAGGGATAAAACGGAACGTTTTTATTTTAAATAAATACTAAAAGCTTCAAAATGCAAAATAAAAATATGTAAGTGAATGTTGTACAATCAGAAATCTACAGCTTTTTTGAATTTTTTTGAGTTAAATTAGTATTTAAAATAAATACAAATAATAAAGAGAAAATGCAATACTGGTAGGGATATTAATGTAAATATCAAAAAGTCCAAGGTTATAGCAGTAATTTTTCCAAAATTAATAAACTGTTCAACAAGTTGCAGTATTAAGGAGAAATAACCAAAACCGCAAGGGCTTGCACGTAAAATAGCCAAGCTCACATGCACACATAAGTGAGCCTCGTTGATCGGGACTAGACTATAATTATGAAAAGCTGAGGGGCCTTGCTGTAATTTTTATAAAAATATATAATGTAATAAAAGTGCTCCTGGACTAATGCGAAATAACCAAAACTATGGGGCCTTTGCTGCAAACTACCCACCTCACGTGGACAGCCACGTGAGGTGAGTTGGCAAGGACCTACTAGCAATTACAAAGAGTCCAGGGGTCTTTTTGTAATTTTACAAATATAAATAACTGCAAATAAAAGTTTAAGTTCTATTTAATAATTAACAAAAACGACTGGGCAAGGTTGCAAAATACCCAAGCCAAAGGTGGATCCCATGATTGAAGCTGATCCACTTGGACACATGGCGCTCACACAATTGGCGATGGCGCTCCCACAGTGAGACCGACAGTCTCTTGTGGTTCCCCAAGCTGCAAAATCTTCCAGGGGAGGTGATCTACCCACTGGAGGCCTTAAAATGGCGAGATGGTCAACGTTGTGATGCCTCGAGGTCGAGGATGACCTGTTGCTCCATGAGCTCCCGACAAATGCAAAATCGACTCCTGATGGAGCCCTTTGGCACCTGGGTCCTACAAGTAACACTCAAGAATAAAAGGAAGGTTCGTAGGGTCCGCAGGGGTGGAATGGAGGTGGAATGCGTAGTTGGAAAGTTCGTGGAGGGTGATTAAGCGACTCAAGCGGATTTAAAAGACACAAACTAATCTTAAGGAGATAGATGCGCTAAACATGCAATACAAATGGAGAAAATAGACCTCATTGGCTGAGAAGACATGAAGTACAAACCTCACAGCCGGTGGCCGGAGATGGGGGTGGAGTCGACCCTCAAGGCCTCGCCGGACCTCGCTCGAGGAAACTGGAGACTCCACTGCCACGGTATCGATCCAGAGCACAAGAACATGCCAAGGCTTGGTCAAGAAGGGGATTAAAATGAGGAGGGAAGCTCGGATGAGTTTTTGTACAGATGGTTGGGACACTCCAAGGAACGAGGCGCTACGAGCATATCAGCGATCCAAAGATCGAGGAAATACAAGGGTGAGTATGCTCGACAAACAAGGAGAAAATATCTGAAGGGAGCGAGATGGATTGGTGAAAGGGACATCCTCGAAAAAATCGAGAAAACGGGCAAAAATGCAGCCTGGTTGGTACACGTGAACCAACCAAGAAAAACGTCTTGAAAAAACATTTAAAAATCAATAAAAATTAATAATTGATTTATTAATTTTAAGTTATATAATAAAATGTTTATTATTTATAAAGTATTTTATTATGATTTTTATTTATTTTTTAGGGCTTTATAATTACATGTTACTTTTTAGGGGCTATATATAGTATATTCATCTATATATTTTAATCTTTTATTTTTATTTTGTATTTTGATTTTATTAATTGATTATATTATTTTATATATTGATAAATTATTTTTATAGACTGAAATATATTTTTATTATATTTTTCTGATATAATATATACATTTAAATAATTAGATGTATTTATTCTATAGGTGTAGATATAGGTATTTCATCTATATATTTTCTATGCATATTTTATTTTAATATTTTATTTAGTGTTTTATTCTTATTTTAAAATTAAATATATTATAAATAATATTTGAAAATTTATAAAAATATAAAATTATAAAAATAGTGAATAATAAATAAAATGAATATTTTAATCGGTATAACTATACGATAGGGATCCAAAATCTAACTTTCACACCGTAACTTCGAAAAATGCATAACCAACTTCATTAAATAGCTTTTCAAAAGTTATATACAACTAAAGGTGATTTTGATAGGATTTTGGAATCTTATTATGAGTATAACTTTTTATCTGTATTTCCTTCTTATATGAAATTATTTTTGTATTTTTCTATATTTTATCATCTACAACTTTCATGTTAAAAGTTTCTTTATTTGAAGGATAAAATATGGAACTAAAATTAGATCCCGAAAATGAATAAAATTGAATTAAATAAATGGGAATTTTATTAGATTTTGGCCCTTATCTCCCATACTTTATTCCTTGTCGGCCTAGTCATCGAGATGCCTAGGTCTCGGGGTTTAGGGTCATAAAATATATTTTCTATTTTATCCTTTTTCTTTTATTTTATTTATTCTATAATTTTGGTATTAAAAACTATATTTTATGCAATATTTACACAATGATGCATGTATGTTAAAATGCATGAATTAAGGGTATTTACACGCATTTACTAGGGTTTTTAAGGCCATAATGATAGAATAAAGATGATTAAATGGAGATTCATCAGGCCTCTCCTTCATTCATATCCTCGAATATCTACGAAACTTCATCCTCGTCTTTGTTGAAATGGGACCCTCCGCATGCGGTGTCAATCAGACATTGGTTATTCTCTGTGAGCCCCCCCTCCCTAGAAAAAATGCTAGACCAAGCTGGTCTTCGGGATGTTGTGGTGGGTACACTTCTCTATCAAATCACTAAACCTCTCCCAGGTCTCGTGAATGGACTCTTGGGGTACTTGGGAGTTGTTGGCTATCTTGGAACGCATGTGATTGAGACGACCGCGAGGGTAGTACTTATGCAGGAATACTGACTTCAGATCCTCCCATGTCGTCACCACTTTCCCCAAGTGGTTGATCCAGTGCAATGCTTTTCCCTGAAGGCTGAAGGGGAAAGCGATCATCTTGACTACGCCTAACATGATGTTGGGGTACTGAGTGGTGCTGTAGATGCTCCCAAACTGATACAGATGGATAAAAGGCTCCTCGTTCGAGTTCTTGTGGAAACTAGGGAGGAGAGAAATGAGTTGTGGCTTTAATTTAAAATGTTCGTGGATCGGCGGAATCTGGGTCCACTCAGTGACACTGCCGACCCCAGGGTTATAGGTCTACTTCAAAGTGGGCTGGGGTCGACCTCTCCTCCCCTCCCTCACCTCCGCGAGGTCCACTACAGAGTAATTATTGTTCATCCTCACTTCTGACATTCTCCTATGGTCATTAAGTATCTCTTGGAAGGTGACCTAGATAAGAGATTGGCTGGTCAACTGCTACTGGATGGATTGGATGGAGGCCAAGAGTTGACTATTTACATCATTTCGATTCATGCCCTGCTCCGTATCATGCTCTGTAATTGGTAGTTGTGGTCCCTTTCCTCTGCCAATTGGAGCCATTCTATGATTCGAACTGTGAAGACTCAAGCTCCAAATTGAGGTCCTGATATGCAATTGGGAAAATACACTGATCATTTTGCTTGCAAGAACTAGATCTAGAGAATAATTCATAATTGGGGTCAGTTCTAAACTTTACTAATGATGAAGAAGTGTAAGGAGTGAAATCAGTCTCCATCCAAAAAGGGCAGAACACGAGAAGAGAGTTTTCTCGGTCTATTGAAGGTAGAAGAAGCATGGAGCCTTGAGGATGATCCGCAAAGTTCGAACCATGCACTTGGGGATCATCTTGAATTATTGGAGATGTTGAACCTGTAGAATCAATGTGGGTGTCGGCAGAGTCCCGACTAAGCCTTCTAGGAGTTGACATCTTGAAGGAAAAAGGAGATAGATGATGGATGAAAGATACTGTCATGAACAAGAAATAAAAGGAGTGTAAAATAATAGAAGGCTTAAAATGAGAAAGGGTCAAAAAGAAACATGAAACGAAGAAATGACAAAATGGTCCAAGTGTGTGGGACTAATATTTGAATCCTAATCTAGATCAAAACAAACCCCTAGCAAAATGGGTTCACCAACTCAATACTTGTGAAGTCATGAATGTTCAACTATTTTTTATATTTTCAATTTTAGAGTTGTGATTCAGGCAAAAATTATAACACACCCTCAATGGCTAGCTTAGAGGAGAGCGTGTACCATCAGAAAAGTATCATTGTACTTGTTCCACCTCCTCTGTATCCCACAATCTGCACTTTTTAAGGTCTTTAATATCGGTCCTGTGGGGCTACTCAGCCAAAGAAATAGAGTGAGGAAGCCGATATGCGAAACCACTACTTCCCTAAAAAATGAGGTACTCGGAGGCTAGACGATGAGACAGACACCCCCATGAGGGTGTGACCTATGCTCAATATTTTAAATCAAGTCGGATGCTCTACACAAGGTGAGAGCACCATCATCGACAAGACCCTAATTGCTTATGTACAATAGAAGCGCCAATACTTCGTCACTCCCATGTGAAAATTGAGGTAACCACATGCTAGGTTTTTAATTCTAATCCTTAAGGGTTGTGCCTCACTCTGTCTAGATCATACCTGAATGCAATGAGGGCTTTGTGAACCCCAAACAATGATGTCCATTAAGATTTTTAATTAAGGACGAAATTTATTTAGCAATCATCTTATTTTATTTTTTAGTTTCACTTTTTTACTATTTTTTAATAATATCTGCCTAGTATTTTTTATTTTCTTTTAGACCTAGGTGCTCAAAATCAGAGGGATATGGTAGCAAAGCAATGAAAGAGGACACAAGGATGTAAATCTCACCCTTGAGTCAATATGATGAATGCTTAGATAGAAGACTTACAGTGCTTCCCAGCTCTCTCCATGCAGGATGCAAAATATATTTTTTAAATCTAGTCTAAACGAGATGCAAACAGTGAAATCACCATAAGCAGGAATTGATATTATCGTGAAGAACAAAATTGAGTTTGACTAAATTCAAATGTAGACTATAGGCACATGCAGATATCAGGTGTGTGGACCTATCTTACTCGATCAAGCAATCCTAAAATACTAGAGGTTCGATCATAGAAAACAAAGAAAAATAAAAGTGGAAAGCACAAATTACGGAAACCAATGAAAATAAACGTGAAGAAATCCATGAGAAAATCCGGTGCGCCCCCAAGTGGATAATCATTTGGTAAAATAGGCATAAATGTTCAAATGTCCACCTCTATTATACAAAATAAGAAATCAAAATAAAAATATAGGCTGTCTCTCACAAAAACAAAAGAAAAATGCTATGCTAATTTCCTCTCTATCTCTCTCTCCTGATCTCTCAAATTGACCAATATCCTCGTAGCTCGGGTGCACCAACCTTCTAGGACCTTCGCCACGTAGTCCCTCTAATAAAAAAACAGAGAAATTGGATTAGTGCAGATAAACAATTATATCTAATAAAAGGAAAATAAAGCATATAAATAATGAAAGAAAAATCACACAAATCTATCCTTCGTGTTGCCCTCTACAATGGTACCATTTGATGGACACTAAAATCGAGGTGGGATTCTATCGTCCGATCTTGGAGGGGTTGTGGTGCTTGACAAGTCAGGTTCAACAATCGATGTATTTTACACTCCCTCGGCTCTCAGATATCCTCAATCAAAGTGCATCAACAATTAACCTATAATAAGGCTCAAGCAATGAAGAATAGTGAGCTAACATTTATTATACCCTATAAAATGATATGTATAGTATGCAAATATAGTGGTCGAACTACGAAGGAGCAACAGGAATAGACCACAAAAATTGACAAGAAAATCATTAAATGTTTTTGTGTTTTTATTGGGTTTTTTATTTCTTTAGTAGATTTTTAATTATTATTTTTTTTAAAATTTTAATTTATAATTTTGTTGTTTTGTTTTAGTTTTAAAATTTTTACTCTCTTCTTATATTTTCTAATTTTTTCTTTTTAATATATGTAACATAGATATATGTTGATAAGTATACAAAGATTATATAACTATGTAAGGTATAAATAAATAATAACCTAAAGGGCAGCCCCTTTATTTTTAAGGATTTTTAAAATAGTTAGGTTATTTTTAATATTATTATTATTATAAGTAAATATAGTTATATATAGAATATAGGATAGTCTATACATAGATATAACTATAAATACAGAAATAGGTAAAATAAAGTATTTTTGTACTTTTTATGTTTTTTTTCTATTTTGGTATTTTTCTTATAATAATTATTATTATTTGTACTTTGAATAAAATAAAAATGTCAAAATAATGAGTAATAATATAAGGTCAAATTGTTTTGAAATTAAAAAATTGATAAATACCTCGAAATTTTTCAAAACTATTTTTAATATATAATAAATAATATAAATAACATACGTGAACAAAAGTGGTATTTTTTGTTTTAAAATAAATTTTTAGTATTTTATAAGGCTTTTCTATTTTTTAGTGTTTTTTATTTTTTAATAATTTTGGTTTAGAGTTAAAAAATACAATAATAAAAATATTGTAATCTTTTAGAATTTTCCAAAATAATTTTATATATTTTTTATTTTTAAATACAAATAGGGAATAAGTACAATGTCTTTAAAATTTTTAAATATAGAAAAATATTTTTAAATACCTTGC
The DNA here is from genome assembly GCA_037367405.1 of Ottelia alismoides. Lineage (NCBI taxonomy): Eukaryota > Viridiplantae > Streptophyta > Magnoliopsida > Alismatales > Hydrocharitaceae > Ottelia > Ottelia alismoides. Next base: position 171,572 of record JAZKJV010005320.1, on the reverse strand, counting down.
ATAAATTATATATGATTTTATATGAGTCAGGTCACTTAAATTATTTTTTCTATTACATGCGTAAATATCTTTTTAATAAAATAAACACATAAAATTAAAATTAGCAAGGGCCAAAATGTAATTTAATTAAACTTTAAATGCATTCTAGAACATAAAATAGAAGTGCAAGGGCCTTTGTGAAAAATCCCCTAATATATTCTATTAAACTCACCTAGAAGGTAATAAGTGCAATATTCAAGAAGTTACATGGCCTACTTGTATTTTTTTCCCAAAAAATATAACATATATATAAAAATTTTAAGGACTAAACAAAAACACAAACCTGCAAGGGGTCTGATGCAAAATATCCAAGCACCTCATGTGTATGCACAAGCGAGGTGACGTGGATTGGATCGATTAGCAAATAATATAAAGATGTGAGCTAAAGTGCAAATATTACAGAAAGTTTTAAATTACAACTGCAATTTTATCGACTAAAATAAAAATACAAAAAGTGAGGGGGTCGATGCAAGATACCCTTCGAGGCACGATCGGACGGTTGATGCTTCTCACTTATCCGCATGCCGCGCTACCAACGACCGATGACGCTTCACCGTTGTGTGGTTGGGAATATATCCCTGCCCAAGATCTGATGGTTGCGAGGCAAAGGATCGAACGACAGCTGGAGGACCTGGACGAAGCTCCTGATCTGACGATAAGGGAGACATCAGGAAGAACATGGAAGAAGCTCCGCTTAGGCGAGCTTCTTCCGGTGATCTCTCCCTCCTCCGGCAGTCTCTGGCATTACAAAAGGGTGCAAAAGGTTCCTCGAGTCATCGTGCAACTGATGAGATGCTCTAGCGAGTTCGGATATCAGCAGTAGAGCTCTGGAGACCAAGGAAGAAATGTAGCATGTGAAGCTTCAACTGGAGTCAAAATTGCCTCGTACGAGACTATTGACTTCTGAACTTACAAGGTTAGCTCAAACACATAAAATGTTAAGCAGGTTGAAATGGGGTAATATGGAATCGGGTCGGCGCTCTTCGGCTAGCGGCTGAGGTGGATAGTTGATCCTTTGATCTGGAGTGGATCGAGGTGTATGAAGGTTCCTGAGGTGTAGGAGAAGATGGTGAGGAAGAAGATGGAGGTGATAGGTGTCGCGGAGGATGGTCGAGGTACGGTGAAATATCGGCCGAAGCAGGAGCTCTTGGTAAGTTTGATTTGATAATTCACAAAGAAAAGGAGGAATTTAAAGAAAACTAAGAGCCACAATACACTAATCTCATTGCTAGGAATGAAAAGAAGCTAGGAACTATGGCCCAACCTCTACGGAGGAGGAGTCGGGCAGAGCTCCGGCGAAGAAGCATGACGAGCTTGGATCTCCACATGAAATACCTCTTCCTCCACGTCAAACACTTCGGTGAGAGAAAAATCCCATCACCAGCAACCTCACACATGAGAAATCTGGGGATTTAAGGCAAATAGGATCAAAAATCAAAGGGAGGCAGAGGAGGAACATATATACATGCAGACTTTGACTAGGGTTTACTCGTCAGCCAAGGTGCTGAAGAAAGAGGAATGATAATGGTGTGAAAGAACAATATCGAGGAGCAATTTGTTGAATGAATCAAGAAAAAATGCAAGATTCATCGAGGAAATTTCAAGGAAGTAGGGTGGTCAGCGATGTCTGACAGACCTAGTGGAGCAGCGGGCCAATTGACTAGCGAGTCAACCAAGGTCGCACTCCCATTAGGCCACGTTGGGCGCTAAATGACAACACATACATAAAATAGAAATTTAAAATAAAACAATAAATTATTTAATTAAATAAAATTCAAAATAAGAAATCATTTATTATTTTTGTAGTATTTTAATATGATTTTATTTAATTTTCCGAGTTGATTTATTAGATGTTAATTTTATATGTACAAATATATGTATATTTACCTATATATAGTATATTTTATTTTTATTTTGTATTTTATATTATTATTTTATATACATAATTTATAGATTTGTAACTTATTTCAATATATATATATATATATGTATGTATGTATTTATTATATTTTTCTAATGTTATGTGTCAACTTAAATAAATATGTATATATAATGTATAGGTATATTACAGGTATACTTATTTCTTTTAATGTGATCTTAATTATTTTAAGTATGTACATGTGTTCTAAATAATATTAAAAAATTATAAATATATAAAAATATGAAAAATATAAAGAATAAATAAATTGATTATTCTTTACATGTAATTGTACAATGTGGGCCCAAAACTGAACTTTTGCTTCTTAATTCTAAATTGAATGAAAGTACCTTCATTAAATAGATAATTTTATTTTAAGAGCAACAAAGGTGAGTTTGGTGAATTTTGAGCTTATATGGAGGAGATTCCCTATGGCTTTTTATTCTGTAGGTCTTGAGCACACTGTGCATTATTTTTGAGCGAAACAAATTTTGTATTTTTCTATATATTTTATCTACATGTTTTATATTCAAAGTTTATTGATTTGAGGTGTAAAAATAAGAAAATAAAATGTGTCCTAAAAAATTATTGATGAATAAGATTTAAGGTTTTTAGGTTATTTTTGGCCCTTATCTCCCCCTACTTTATTCCTTGTCGACCCGATCATCATGATGCCTAGGTTTCTTGGTTTAGGGTCATTCAATACGTATGGTATTCCATTTTTATTTTATTTTATTTTATTTGTCCTTTATTTTTTCATTTCATGCTGTATTTATACACTAAGTACAAAATAAGTAATAAATGTTATTTTGCACAAAATGATGTTATTTAGATGCATTTAGGTAGGGCTTAAAGGCCAAAATGAAATAATAAAGGTGAAGAAATGGAGATTCATCTAACAAATTAAAATTCAGATAATTATCTTTCTCTATATGCTTACACTTTAAATATTAAAGTTGTTTTTTAATGACTTAGACCTCATTAGTCATTTAATTGGATATCTTGATCATTCACTTAATTCAAGTGCTCAAAAGAGTGCTTTAAATTACTGTGTATCGTGATATCGTGTCGTAGTATCTCACTTTGTAGCATTACATATTACTTATTTAACTTACATAAAAAGATAATAAAAATCATGCATGCATATCTTATCGTATAATTGACATGAATAACATTATATTTCACTTAACCTAGGTACTTTGACTAAAATTAAATAGACTAATTAATCACATCTTTATGTTCGACCTTGGACTTATGCAAGATTAATTGAACCTCGATCCTTTCACCGAGACTTATTCATTGAGGTTCCGATAGATTGTTAAATGGTCGTACTACAATGAAACCAAAATATATTATCCTATTAACGGTTAATTAGTATGCATGCATATGTACATATGTATATACATGCATGAATGATTGCATGCATGCATACATATGTGTATAAATTGCATGCACGCATACTTGTATATACATGTATGTGTGTGTGTATGAATGAATGCATGCACATATATGTGTATGAACCTATTATTATATCATGTAGTGACTAAATATCCAATAGTAAAAATGCGGTAGATAATATTGACATAAAGTCTAGAAAGAACATATATTTAAGATTTCCATCCCAATTCCCCACATTTCACTTCTTTCCATTTTCTTACATTCCTGCCATGCCTTTTCCCTTCTTTTTATTCTCCATCAAAGATCCATCAATTTTAAGGTAGACGGTGGTACTCCAGCTTTTTGCATGTGAAAACGATAGCCATGTTAGATCAGATTTCTCCTATATACTTGCCATGATTTATGACATATCCATGTATTCCTTTTCCACTTTGTTGTTTGTTAGTTATCCTTGCAAGGTGATCCTTGGTAACGACTATCATTGTTAATATGACATTGATCATCACCTAAGTTATTTATGTGTTCTTCTTACCGTCATGTTGGTTATTACTCTAATACTGAAAAGCTGCGTGATTCATGAATTTAGTTTTAAGATATCGATGACCATCATGATACATGAAATGGTACATCTTTCTCAGTTATTTGTTGATAGTCTCGTTGTATAAATCTCGTTTTATACGAGCTTGGTCTTATCTTGCTTAACATAGAATAATAAAAATAATGTGTTACATGTTCTTATTATATTTTTCAGCTTACTTGTTAGATTGGCATCTTTTATACACTTTATCACAGTGTTATCCACAAACCCTCAAAAAAGAGGACCCAAACTTCCTGGCTATGAATGGCCTTAGATTCCCTTCGATGTTGAGCTTGAGAAGGATTGTTTTACCAGATCATACATGGTCCTTGCTTTCATCCCCATCCCACACTAATGCATCGTCTATCCAAGAAAGAGCCTTGCTATCTCACCTATTCGTCTTCCATGACCATCTTTCAAATGTTCTTAATCCATCATATATATTAGTTTCGACCCTTGTTGCGATTCCATCGAACTATGAAATCACATCTCAAAGATTTAGAGATAGGTTCTTAGTCATATACTATTCTAAAAAATTTGTAGATTTCAATAGTTGTATTCAAATCATTCGTCCATATTGGAAAGATTGTTTACCCGCTCGAAGAAGTCATCAGGCTTGGGAATGCTTCTATTAATACGTCTTCTCCCCGCGGGAAAACTACTCCATCCGCAAAGGGTCAGATTAAAAGAGCAAAGTAGCAAGGTGCAAGTTGTGTTGATTAATTACGTCAATTAGGTGTCATATGCCGATTCATAGCCAGCTTAGCTTTTCTTTCTAGCATGATTGGCTCAGCTTCCTCCTCTCCTCGTTTTGTTCTCACTCTTTGCTATTCTCACATCATCTTATTACTGGAATTTCTTATCTATCTAATAAGCATTTTTTGTTAAGTTGTCGAGCAAGTCAATCAATAAAAGGTGTTTAGTTCCCCGTTTGGCAAACTCCTCTGAGGATAGATACTGGTACTAGTATGAAACTAGAAGTTTAGGTCATATCATCAGGAAAATAATATAACTAGGGTTTTTAGAGGATCCTAAATTTGGAGAATCCTTCCTCTAGATCAGAAGAGGTCTCAGGAAGGAATGAGGGGATACAAGAGTGAGGCCAAAATCGACAACATGAACTTAATCTAGACTTAGACATATAATTAGTTCAGTTGAATCGAGGGAAAGGACACGTATGAATTGAGTTGCAGGTAAGGATGAAAAGGAATACAAATATGTGTGTGTGTGTGTGTGTGTGTGTGTGTGTGTGTGTGTATTCATTTGTATCCACATTCGTTAAATATAGGATATAGATGTCATTTTCTTATATCTGGTGAATACAAATGCGAATATAAATGTGAAAATTCAACATTCGCAAATACGAATACGAATTTGATATCCTTAATTTTGAAGAATACAAATATGAATATTCAAAGTTTAGAGAATTCAAATACTAATATCTATTTTTTGAGGGATATAAATATGGATAGAAATACAAAAATGAATATGAATATAAATGTTCTAAATTTGAAGGATAGCAATACTAATATAATACACATACAAATAAGAATGGTAATCTTTCTTTTATTATTTAGTTTTTTTAGGTACATATTTATTATTAAAATATTTAATGCACTTTTTATGAATTGGAAGTTGTTGTTAATCTAAAATGTTTATACCTTTTAAGTAAATGTGATCATGTCTAATATTCATATATTAATTCGCATTCGTTTATCATATATCCATATTCATATTGTAAATATCCGTTTTTCATTTGCATTCATACTTTGAGGATATGATTCTCCATTTTATACATTCATGTGATATTTATATTCATATCCAGACTTTACAATGGATAAGGATATGATAACATGTGTATTCATATATGAATAAACCCATATTTGATTTCCCTTGGAGGATGAGGTATTCCTTATGACATTTATATTCGTATCCAGATTTTACAAAGGATAAAGTAAAAAATGATTAAGTAGTAAACCTGTATTTGATTTCCCTTGGAGGATGAGGTATTCTTCTACCACTCATTAGGGGTGAAGAAGGACAAGAATGAGAGAAGAGTCATACATTTACTAACAACTCATTCATCGATTGATCGGGATGCACCTTTCAAGTTCATTATCCTAACTATTTTGTCCACTCTACTAAGAATATTATATCTATTATCTCTTAAACAAATCTTATATAATTATATTTTATTTACATGGTTTTTCATAGATAAAGAGTAAATTTAGATTACAAATAACACATTGTATCCGTAACAATTGCATATTTTATAAATTTTATGATCTTCCTTGATTATATGATTATTCCAAATGTATCTTAGTAATATACTTTAAAAAATGGTATATAAAGTAAAATATTTAAAAATTTAATATTATTTATATAAATTATTTATGTAAGCTTTAAAACTTTAGTTAACATTTTAAATTTGAAATAAAATGAATGGAATTTAAATATTCGAAACTCAAAATGAATCAAACAATTAGTTTGGTTGGTACAAAGGAAAGGACAAGTATGAGTTTAGCTTCAACTAAGTATGAATATATATATATAGAGAGAGAGAGGGGGGGGGGGAAATGGGGCTGCCCCCTAGGGGGAGCTAACTTAGCTCCCCCCACCCTATTTTCTTCAATTTTTTTATTTTTTTTGAAAATTTTTTCCGTAAATATTCATCACTATATCCCTATATTATGTCATAAAAAATTTCGTGGGAAACAGAGACTCCTACGGCCTCCATCCAGACAGTCATTTTTTTAGCGGTAACAGGATTTTTTAAATCGACCCCGTTTGGATGGAGGTCATAAGAGTCTCTGTTTCGCATGAAATTTGAATGACATATTATATGGATTTAATAATGAATTTACATGATTTTGGATTTCAAAAAAATAAAAAAAATATGTGAAAAAGAGGCGGGGGGAGCTAAGTTAGCTCCCCCTAGGGGGATACACATTTTACCCATATATATATATATATATATATATATATATGGGATAAATGGGGCTGCCCCCTGGGGGGAGCAAACTTGGCTCCCCCCACCCCATTTCGCCCGGTTTTTTTATTTTTTTTGAAAAATTCTTCCGTGGAATTTCATCACTATATCCCTATATTATGTCATTAAAATTTCGTGCGAAACAGAGACTCCTACGACCTCCATCCAGACAGTCATTTTTTAACGGTAACAGGATTTTTTAAATCGACCCCGTTTGGATGGAGGTCGTAGGAGTCTCTGTTTCGCACGAAATTTAATAGCATAATATAGGGATTTAATAATGAATTTACACGGTTTTAGATTTCAAAAAAAATAAAAAAATTATGTCAAAAAGGGGCGGGGGGAGCTAAGTTAGCTCCCCCTAGGGGGCATACACATTTTTCCCTATATATATATATATATGGAAAAAATGGGGCTGCCCCCGCCCCGTTTTTCGGCGTTTTTTTTTTATTTTTTTTTGAAAAATAAAACCATGTATATTCATCCATATATCCCTCCTACATGCCATTCGAATTTCGTCAGAAACAGAGACTCCTACGGCCTCCATCTCGATGGTATCGATTTAAAAAAATCTTGTTACCGTTAAAAAATTACTGTCCGGATGGAGGCAGTAGGAGTCTCTGTTTCTGACGAAATTCGAATGGTATATAGGAGGGATATAGGGATGAATGTAAATGGTGTTATTTTTCAAAAAAAATAAAAAAATTTGCCCAAATAAGGCGGGGGCAGCCATGTTGGTTGTCCCTAGGGGGCAGCCACATATGACCCTATATATATATATATATATATATATATATATATATATATATATATATATATATTCGTTTCGTATGTGCATTCATTAAATATAGGATATGGGTATCATTTTCTTATATCCGGCGAATATGAATACATATGTGAAACTCAACATTATGTAAATACGAACACGAATTTGATATCCATAATTTTGGTGAATGTGAAAAGGAATAGGAATATTCAAAATTGAGAAAATATCAGTACAAATATTTGTTTTTGAGGGACCTAAATGCGGATAAAAGTATGCAAATGAATATGAATGCGAATGTTCAAAATTTGAAGGATAGCAACACTAATATGATACACGTATAAATAAGAATGGTAAGTTTTCTTTTATTTTTTAGTTCTTTTTAAGCTTTATTTTATTATTTAGATTTTTAGGTCCATATTTGTTATTAAAATATTAAATGTACTTTTTATATATTGGATGTTCTTATGAACCTAAATTGCTTATACATTTTACATAAATGTGCACATGTCTAAATATTCGTAAATTAATTTACATTGTATTCATATTTTAAGGATATGACTCTCCATTTTGTACATTCCTGTGATTTTTGTATTGTATTTGTATCCAGATTTTACAATAGATGAGGATATGATAACTCATACATTCATATCTGTATCCGAATATTTTCATCCCTAAGGTTGTAGCAGATGAAAGTAGTCATCGATTACGTAATAGACTCGAATTTGATTTTCCTAGGGGATGGTTATTCATCTTCCCCTAAGTAGGGATAAAGAAGGACAAGAATGAGAGAGGAGTCATACATCCACTGCTACTCGTTCATCGATAGCTCGGGCTCTGCTTTTCAAGTTCGTTATCTTAACTATCTCCTCTACTCTATTGGGAATATTCTATCCCTTTAACAAGTATTGTATAATTGTATTTTATTTATATAGTTTTTTATCATAAAAAGGAGCAAATTTACATTACAAAAGATATTCTCTATCCATAAAAATTATGTATGTAATCAGTTTGACATCTGCCTTGATTTTATGCTTTTTAAAACTATCTTAGTAATCTATATTAGAAATATAATTGTAAAGTAAACTATTTTATTTTTTAATATTATTTATATAAATAATAGTCCTAAGCTTTAAAACTTCAGTTAAAATTTCAAATTTGAAATAAAATTATTCAAATTTGAACATTTGAAATTCAAAACGAATCAAATTTGAATTCAGGTTTGAAAATATGTTTGAAATTTTATCCGAGTTTGGATTAGAATATTTTAAAATGAATCAATTCTGAATCTCGATGCTTTTGAAGGTATTCAACTTGATTCCTAGTGGTGTATTTATAGAAAGTAATCTACATGTTAAAAATATCACACGCCATACAATCTGCATATAATAGTCACATCAACGAAAAATATATATATCATTGTTTCATGCTAATTTTTAAAAAAAAATTGTAATCAATCAATTTTCATATACAATATAAAGTCACGTCACAACGAAGCCTCTGAATTACAAACATAAAATTTAAATACCAAAACAAATAAATAGATTACCCACCAGCTTAAACCTCCAAAAATAACTTAATCCTATGCCACTTTCCCCTGCATCCTAACTTAATTTAGTAACCTGGCATCGGCAAAGGCCAATTGGCAGGATATCAATTATTGCAATTTAACCGGTTAGAATCTTTATGTGAAACCTCATAATCTGCACCTTTGAAAGGTTCTTAATACTCAAAGTATGAAAAGTAGTATAGAATGGGGGTGTATGCGTCGAGAACATCAAAACTAGTGGTATCTCAAGATATTGCCATTTTACTGTAAATAGGTAAAAATCTATCTAGGTAAGGAACCGTATCCTAGTCCGTATTTGGGCCAATAAATAGAGGGATATAGGGTTCATTTGTGCATCTCATCCCAATCCTATTATAGATTGACACCCCCTTAAAAGAGCCACATCAAGAGTTGCATTGTGTCGATATTGAAGTTTGTCACAATTTATTAAATCGAAGAACTGGGATTACCATCACATAGAGGAGCTTGAGCTCGTCTAGTGCTTGTGTTGTAGCAGCCATCGGAGCATAGTAGAATCCTATACATACATGATGATATCCCAAGAGGGCATCCTCGAAGGTAACTAGTTTCTCCATCCTCCTTGTTATTGGTAGGGATGAAAATGAACGCAGATATATCCGAATATAAATTTACCATTTTCGAAAAAATACCAAATATGGATATCCGTATTTGAATATTAATCTGTTGGAGTATTTGTTTATATGTGTCACTTATGAGAGAGATGAGTAAATGGATCTCTCTAAGATCCATTTACCCCAGTCTGAGTTTAGTCCCACATCTATCAGTTTGGGGATGGGGAGACTCGGTGGGAGCTATATATAGACCCCCACACCCATTGTATACAGATGAGAAAAGCAACAGACTACCGGCCCTCTGAAGCATTCTCCTGCGGTTTCATCCCGCTCCTTAGGGAGTAGGGTTCCACATTAAATCCCTTGTCCTTCATGTTCTATTTTTTTATTTCTCTGATATGCTTCTGTATTCCTATTTTATAATATGGTATCAGAGCGAGTTCGATTCTCTAAGACTTTATGTTCATTATTATGTTTGAGATTCGATTTTTTTCTTGTGTTGTTATTGAAGATTATTGAGTTAAGATTTGTTCTAAATTCTATGGTTTTGTTGAAACCCTAAGTCTGTACTGATGATTTGATGTTCTGCAATGATCGGGGGTTCCTTCCTTGGAACCCTAGCATCAATTTCTATGCTGGCCTCCAGTTGCATATGATGGAGAATCTCCCGCTGCATCCCCTGGCGCTTCAGATTCCAGGCCACTGCCTAGCTTTAACGCCTTGTATCTTCAGGTTTCAAGGAAACCCTAGCCAAGAAGTAGGCATCTCAAAGTGGCAACTCGTGCTGCCTTCGTTCCAATTCCACCACATGCAGTCCATTTCTCCAGCAATTTTGGTGTAGGTGACGCACCTTCAAGCTCCAACAAAGAGAGAACCCCTAAGCAGCGCCCTCACTTCATATTGGCCTCTTAGGAGGCTAGCCTCATCTCCTTGTGCACCCTCTTATGTGACTTCAAACAATGATTCAGATGATTCTCCACAAACCATCATTGTGCACCTGCAGTACTCAAAGGCGGAAACTCATGGCTGCACCGCCTCTCCTCCCTCCACAAGAACCTCGCACGAATCCCTCATGTTCTTTCATAAGCCAACATCCTGGCGGCAGGAGTATTCATACTCCAGCCGCACTTAGCAAGCCCTCTTTTGATCAAGCTCCAAGTAGAGCGAGCATGCCTTATTGCTACAAGTGGCAGCTCCACGAGTAGGCAGCGGCTCCGCGTGCAGGCAGTGGCTCCGCACGTAGGCGGCAGCTCCTCGCACAAGAGACAAGGGATGTCCGAGAGCTCTCGCCATCCTCCTCCTCATCGGGAGATCCTTCATCCTACTGGCGGTGCCTCTCTCGATACTCCCTTGATGGTCTCCTGACCTCAGTGGGCGATGACCACATCTCAAAGCAGAAACCCTGAGAGGGGAAGCGCAAAGAAACCCTTCATTATATGGGTTCCCAAGTTGGGAACCCTATGTAAGGGTAGCGGGCTCCAGTATTTAAAAAAATTGGGATGATCCAGATGGGTCGTAGAAAAAAGGAAGGGGGATTGATGTGTCTTTAGGACACTTTGGGCCATGAGTATTTAAAAAAAAGGAGATTGTTTGTTTAAAAGAAAAAAAGAGGTGCGTACAAAAAACCATATGCGACACGGAAAAAAATGGAATGGGCAAAAAAATTGCAAAAAGAAGAAGAAGAGTTGGAAAAGTTGTAAAAAAGATGAAATGGATTAAAGAAAATTTTCAAAAAAAATCAAGCAGGATGTTTAAAAAAATTGATGAAAAGCCACAAGTTCATATTTTCCCCCGATTTCTTGTCTTCTCCCAGCTGTATTCCGACAAGTATAGAAGAAAAAGGGAGTATTGTGTAGAGTTACATATTTGAGTCAGATCCAGACTCTCCAGACTCCAAGCCATTCATATTGTTCAGACTCTACAGTTGGTATATATTCAGACTCGACGATTGGTTCTGAATCTTCAGTTTCGGACACGCACACGTATGTTGTCTTCTTTTCAGATGTGCACATGTTTGCCATCTTTTGTGTGGTCCCCATCTTTTATGTTTCGTCCAGAAATTTCATGCGAGCCATACTCCATTCCCTATGCCATGTTGGCTAGGATTTTCATGAGGTTCATAAGGACTCTAGAGTAGAGTACCATTCTCTGTGCCAAATGGGAGTTCTCCGACAGAGACTTTTCAGACTCCATTCTCCAACGATCGTGAACTCTAGTATGATATCCTTCCATGGTTTCTATGGTAGAGAACACATTTCGAGGTCCCTATCAAAGAGACCCATCTTTAGATATGTGCATATGGATAATTACCGTTTCTCTTTTCATCCCTTTTCAGAGATGAAGCAATTTCCCACATATTGTGGCGGGCCAGAGTACTCCGACGAGGAGACTCATTTCAATTGCAGTGACTCTGATAAGCCAGTTCAGAGCACGTGTTCTCCGACAAGGAGATTCAATAGACTCACACTCCAGCCTGTTTGTCCTCCTCACTTGTATGACATGAGAAGCAACATCCTCGATAGTAGCCAACAGTTGCACGCATTGAGTTGATATTGTCTGTAGTGTCTCGTAGCGTTAGTTGAGTTTTTCTTTCTGTTTGTTCAAGCTGAGCATTGCATGATCCAGCTTGGGGGGAATGTTGGAGTATTTGTTTATATGTGTCATTTATGAGAGAGATGGATAAATGGATCTCTTTAGGATTTATTTACCCCATCCAGAGTTTGATCTCGCATCTACTAGTTTGGAGATATGAAGATTTAGTAGGGGCTATATATATACCCCTACACCCATTGTATCCAGATGAGAAAAGCAATAGACTATCAATCCTTTGAGGCATTCTCCTGTGGTTTCATCCAGCTCCTTAGGGAGTAGGGTCGTTAAATCCCTTATTCTTTATGTTCTATTTTTTATTTCTCTGATATGCTTCCGCATTTCTATTTTATAACATAATCAAATATGGATATTGGTCGAAAGTAGTTCTAAATATGGATATCGATATGGTAACAACAAAAGAAACGGATTCGTATATGAATATTTGAATACAAAATAATACATGCATGTATGCATACATACATATTACCGAATTCAATTATCAATTTTTGTCATATATAGAATCCTTTGGGTCGATGCAATGGTGAACTTAGTTTTCCACCTTGTAGTATAGGAGGTGGAAATCATGTCAGCAAAAGCCACAATTTTGAATATGTAGAGCATTTTACTAGGTAAGTTTTCCAAGGTCGAACTCAAGGGAAAACGATTCTTTGATGAAATGGTTTAAATTAGTCTAAATAATTGTATCATTTGCAATATGAATTTTTATGTCAGAAAATAATGCAAGAGAAAAGATAGAATTAAAAATATGATAATGCAAATAGAATGAAATAGTGGAAGATGGATATGTGAATAAAGTCTTTGTATACTCAAGAAGTATTCAACATCCTCAAATAAACATCACATATCCCAAATATTCAAGAAATATTTATCAAACAAACTTCTAAAGCAGGCTAAAAGATCAATATATAAATACTCTTGCAAGAAATGTTGAGATCAGTTTCCCAAAAATAAACTTTAGCGATCAGATCTCCAACTCCCTATAATATCTATCCCTCAAAATGAAATCCTTGTATTTATAAATTGTCCCTCACTTGTAGGCACTTACAATGAGAATAATCACTTAAACTTCTGTACTCAAATTTAGATCAAATTTATCAAAACTAAGTTTGCTGTAATTTTCAATTCCTCAAAAATATTGTTCTATCATCAAAGATCATGGAGATTATTAGTTTAAGCCTCCTCTAGTTAAACCCAACGAAATAGATTAATTTTATATAATTGTAAAAATCAATCACAAAGAACCATGCATATAGAAATTAGATCCTCGAAAAATGCACTTCAATCATATCTGATATGTCCATAATTATGTAATATTATAGAGCATCAAAAGAGGATCAAAACAATATAAAGCATGTAAAATTTTGATAAACTATGAGAAATTTCTGTTCGAAATAAGTTTTGGGGGCCTAAATGTAAATAAAAAACTTATTCTTGCATTTAAGTCCTTTGAGGGGCTTATCTATGAATCCCCAAAAGCATATGGACTTCTTTGAATTTTCCCCATGCAGAGGTATTTCTGTAGATATCAAGAGGTATAGGGGCATGATCTACAATTAACCCTTCATCACATGCTAGATATGCTTGATGGATCTAAGCATAATTGCCTGGAGTCGCGAGGGCATCTATGCAAAACATCCCTGCCAGTGTTGCTACAGATTCACCCGAGGCTGTGGGCTCAAGTGGATGGCTTAAACAATTTTGATGCATCGATGAAGGTTGATCCAGGGGGTTGGAATTAGGCGTGAATCGATGACATCGATATACCAAATTCTATATCCAACAAAGGTATAGCTCAGACCTGGTGCGTTCTTCTTTGCATCGAAGCTCAAAGACCTACTGGCTTATCTTGCTTGTTTATGGTGTTTGTGAATCTTGGAGTAAGGAGGATGGGGTTAGGGATCCTGGTCTTGCTGATGGTAGAGCTTTGATGGCGATGCATATCGAGGTTGAAGGCTCCCGATGAAGCTTCGGAAGAATAGAACCTGCAGGTGGTTAGGAGAGCAAGAGAAGAGAAGAGGAGCAGAGCTCCTTCTATCGGCGAGGGACAGAGCTAATCCCTGGCATGTGCAAGGACAGAGATGGGAAAGATTTAGAGGGGTGGTAGGAGAAGCGTAAAGGGAGATAAATGAGGGTGATCGATTCGATTCGAGGGAGAGGTTTTGATGTTCTGAATGGGGATGTTCTTTGGGTTACCTACAAAATCAAGGAGGAGGAGGAAGAATAAGAAGAAGCATGGGATGGGTTGTCTAGAGCGGATCTAAAGGTGGAGTGGAGGCATAAATATTTGGTGCTCTAAAATATATTTTTATGTGTTGTTGTGTGCACATGTATAAACCGAGATATTCAAAAAAATTATTCAGCTATAAGCCAATCATATATTAATATGATCATAGGGAAAGTAGAGAAACAAGGACTTTGACATTTTTACGCGAATTTTTATTCTATTTACAACTACATTTTTTACTTTATTGATCCAAATTTAATCCTATTTTTTCTTTTTATTTCAAGAGCCTTAAATCTGTTGAAACCAATGTCATTAGGTTTTAGACATCATAAGGATTGCACATGAATTTTCTGGGATTTTTTTGGATTTTTCTGCTTTTTTTATGATTTTTGGAAGTGTTATGACATTGATGTAATTTTCTAAAAAACTAGGGACCATATTGTAAATAAATAGAAAATAAAGAGCGTGATTGCAATTAAATACCAATAAAAAATTAGTTAGCAAGAATCTTGCAGAAAAAGAAATAAACTTTGAGCAAATTGTGAATTAGTCCCTGAAGTATTGAAATGTAATTAAAAGAAAACTGGATAAAAATTGCAAATATCATGAAATTTAAGATATTTAAAAATGAAGAAATTTTATAACTTGCTAAAAACTTTCCTATAATTACATTTAGGTCCAAAACAATTAAAAAAACTTCAAGAAAATTGAAATTAGGAAGGGGTCCTCGGGACAAAGGGGCCCCTTCTTGATTCCTGAAGTTGTGCGACAGCGACGGAGGCTGATGGCGGAAAGTGGCACAACACTATAAGTGACGGCGATGAGGAGGGAGGTGATGGCAGAAGCCCATGGCGGCAGTGAGCGGAAGCGAGGAGGTGGCAAATGAGGTTGTTGTGGCGACGGAGCTGTAATGAGTTGGGTCTTCTCCGGTGGCTCTGGCTGATGGGTTCTCAATGGGTCCATGGTTGTTGAGATTCTCCTCCCCTTTTATACCTGTAGAGGGACGGAAGGAGGTGGTAGGAGAAGGGGTGGGTCCGGGCGTTGGGCTGAAGGCAACGACCTCACAATGGCGACCGACGTATGAGCGAGAGAAGAAGAGAGGCACTAACGGCAGGAGGTTGAGGATGAAAGGGGGTTGAAATCATCACCTTTTATTTTTTATTTTTTTGAATACTGATGTCATGCTGACATCAGCTATTTTGTCGCATAATAGATTTTTTTGCAAAAGAAGAGGGAGAGGATTGGAGCCTCCTTGGGCCTCTTTTTAGCTGGACATGGAGAATAAATAAAAAATAGTTAGAAACTTAATATGGGCGTGGATCCCATATTTATTAAAAAATTAACTATTCATTATTATTTTCCTTTTTTTAGATTCATTTTGCAAGGAAAATGTTTATGGAATTTTTAGATGATTTGAAATGCTATGCATATGAAAATCATGAAGTGAAAATCATGCATTAAATCAAGAAAAATGCAATTAATTACACATGATTTTTTCTCATTAAAAATTTTATAAACATGATCAATCGTAGATTCATCATACCCTCATACTTAACTTTTGCTAGTACTGAGAAAAACAATGATATGCAAAGGTAAACAGAAAAGAATTAGAGAACACTCAGAGAGGGTTTGCAACAGACACACCACAAAGTCTTGATATTTTAAGCCAAGTCTGAACAAATAACAAACAAAGACTGAGTCGACCTTTAGATTAACAATGTGTTCTGATTCCTTTTAGACTCGAGTATTCGATTCAACAGTCCTCAAGTTCTATCAATTCTAGCTGGTTCCATCCTTAGGTCAAGTCAGATCATCCCGATCAACATATATTATTTTTACCTTGAGTTGAATTTGAACTGTTTGTGGAAGTTATAGCTCTTCCCAACTTACGAGACAAGTATATTGAACAACCTTAAGCATGGTACTAGGAGATTCACAAAATCTAAAATGTCTATTCTCTCTAAGTCTAAACTTATTCTCATTCCACCTGAATCTGTAACACAAAAGAAAATGGGTGCAAATTATAGAGAACTTGGATTTTCAGGGATTTTCTGTAGACCGGTTTAGCCTATTGCCCTCTTTTTTTTCTTTTTGCAGAGAATAACCTTGGGCCTCCTTGGCCTCTTTTAAACAGGTAGCAACATCGGTCTGCTACTTGGCTTATTTGGTAGAGCTGGGTTATTTGAGTAGAATTTTCTTTGAAGATCTTTGCTTTGCATTTATACTTTTGAAACAGGCATCCTTGATTGTGCCTTATTTTTTATAGGATTTTGTGGCATTGGGTACAAGAGTGTGCACGTATAAAATATGACTTTTAGATACATGTACAAGGCGGGTTTGCTGATATACCCAAACTTATAGAAAATAAGTGGTTCCTGAACTTAGATCATTGAATTTTTCTGACCCGACATTCAGAGTCACTCTGCTCCCTTGCTAAAGATCAAAACGGTCCCTTGTACACGCAAACTAAGTTGAACTAAGATGGAATGTGCACTTTGTTCAATAATCAATCAAGAGTAAAAGAGTGCTAAAGTTGTCAAGATGATCTATTTAGACATAAATTTTGGTCACCGTATAAAATTAGTAGAACTCAAGGAATTAAGTCTAAAATAGATATGAATAAACTGAATACTCAATCCTAAAGCAATCCCTTAAAATTAAGTGGATTAAGGTCTTCTTAATCTAAGTCCAAAACTTGTAAGAACCAAACTAAAAATCCCAAAAAGTTAGGAGAAAAAAGGGAAATATTTTTTGATTTTTTGAAAATAATGTTGATTTTTTGAAAGATTTTTTTGGGGAACTTATGCAAATTTTGTGAATTTTTGGGTCTATGTAAAATTTTTTGGTATTTTTTAAAACATGCAAAAATGATGCGAAGTTTGTTTCTTTTTTTGAAATGTGATGTTTTTTAACAAATATGAAATAAAATGAAAAGTATTTTTGGGGGTTTTTTAGAAATAATTTAAAACAAAAGGAATGAATGAAATGAAATGTATTTTTTAAAAAATGTTATAAAATAAAAATGGCATGCATGAAATACAATGCACCTCCCATACTTAACCAAAGTCATGCCCCTATGGTGATAATAAAATGGGACAACATGATTGAATATGGTGCAAGATACAATAAATGAATGATGTTATTTTTTTATTTTCCAATTTATTTTTTTGTAATGTTTCACCAATACTTATATTTAAATACAAAAGGCAAGAGGGAAAAATGCAAGAGAAATGTCTGAAAGATAACTATGGGAGGAATCCAACAATATATGTTGATTTTAATGCCCCCAACCGGGCTCCTAGGTTAGGAATAACACGTGTTTTGAGTGTAGTCAACATCTGTGTTTGGAAAATTATGGTGAGGCCAGTGGCTGGAGATGGTATAGTGGGATTGCACCACAGATGACATGAAGTGTGTAGAATTGGCAGATGAAGTCAGAAGACTGACGAAGTTGGGTACAAAATCCTTGAATACCATTTGTGATTCATTATCATCTCCCTCCATGATATCATTATAGTAATCTTGGATGGAAACATTTTGTAAATTCCAAATAAAAATATGATCATACCATCGAGATTCAATCTCAACATGTTCAATTATTTATAGCACAAGAGGGAGGGAGCTCTCAGAGGAGTTATGTGTGTAATTTATATGATCTTCCTTTATATTAGTTGCTAATGAGGGTGTGGACACGTTAGATGGATCCAACCAAGATTGAGCACAAGAGGGAGGGAGCTCTCAGAGGAGTTATGTGTGTAATTTATATGATCTTCCTTTATATTAGTTGCTAATGAGGGTGTGGACACGTTAGATGGATCCAACCAAGATTGATCCTCTGAGTTGGTAAGTCAATCATCCTCAAGTGCTTGGCGATATTCCCCAGTTTCACTCCAAAAAGGATTAGAGGACATAAGACCATCCAAATTTGAAACTGATTCGGTGATAGAGGATGTATACTGGGGATCATACACTGAGTGGTGTAGCTCTTCTTCTCATATTGGGAAGGAAACGGAAGTAGACACAACATTCTCGTTCTCAAGAAACTCATCGAGGAAGACTTTTGACACATGGTCAGGGGTTGTTGGGAAGAGACTCTCATCAACTGCTCTATCTGATTCATTATCATCTCTATGTTTAAATTTTGATACAATCTCAAAATCAAATTCCATCATTTCGTTTCTTCCCAAATATTTTCCATATTTTCTTATAAATTCAACAATTATCTGATGCTCAGAATTAATATCACTGGACTCATAATGTTCATTTTGATTTTTTTTTTCAGTCAAGAATCCCAAAGTTGTTTCTCTTTCATCTTTTTAAAATTGAATCCAATCACAAGATCACCCCAAAATCAAAGTGTAGACCATATCCTTCATATTCCCAACATCCAAACATCACAGTTTTGTCTAAATCAATATATTCAGCTTCTAAGTCAATGAAAATATCAATAATTACATGGTGAATGACAAAAATCAGAGACAAAGTTAATCAATGGGAGATTTTGGGGGTATCGACAATATCTCTTCAAGAAATTCTTCCTCAATAATAATGAAATATAACTCATCAAGATACAACTTTGTCCTTTAAGTTTAGGAGGTTATATCACAATCATTTATTTTTCCCTCAATTACAACTTTTTCTAAAATCCCCCTTGTGTATCCTCAAAATTATCCAAAAATGTAATTGTGGAATCCTCATGGAGCACGATTTTCATCTTCAGATCATGTTGACCAAGAGTGGTTGCATCATAGGTCAATTTATTAGTCAAAAATGGAGTTTGGATTTCTTGGGAAGGTTCTGGTGGTATCAAATGGAGATGTAATTGACTGAAATCGTCAAAATGACACTGCACATCATAGGAAGGTTCCAAAAGATCTGGTGACGTGGAAGGATATAAGGGATAACTAGATCTAGTAAAAGGTAAAAATTCATCCTAAGAGGGTCGTCGGGCAGGAATGATGGTATCTGACAAGGGGTAGAAGGGATATCCAGAGGATTAGTCCATTTTAGCCTTTTAGATTAGATGATGCTCTCCTTTTATGTTCCTAATCCTCTTGATATTTTTGTACTAGAAGCATGAGTTCATCCATTTCATTTTCAATTGACAATAGGATAGGAGGATTGAATGGGGGAGAAATCGTTTTCTATCCTTCATATGATTCAATGCAATAGCCTGATTTCACTTCATTTTCTCATGCAAAACGTCTAGGATAACTTGAATTCTTTCCATGATTAAGGATTTTCAAGTACAAACAAACACAAAACAAGATTGATTCACCGACACACATGAGTTGCCGCAGAAGCGGTTATCTTCTCAAAATTTTAATTAATTGTTCACAAAAACTCAAGCACATAAAAAGATTTACCTGAAATCTATTTGTAGATTTAAAGATTGTCATGAATTCCTACGCTTAGTTGCATCCACTTTCAGCCAATATGGGTACAAGTATATAGACCGTAGAATGAATACTCGTATTTCTTGAGGACGGTTCCAGATGTGGTGTCCTTTAATCACCCATTATTTTAAGGTTTTCCTCACCAAGAATTGGCTAAACATTTTAAATTCAGTAGTCAGGAAACCTACATTGGATTTTTTGGCTCTGACCTAAGATTCTGTTTGTGCATGTACAATTGTGTACAAATGTGCAACACTTCAAGTACTTCAGACTGCTTTCGTCCGAGCCTGCAGTGTCTTTCTGGAACTTATCTGACTAGGCGACCCAATTGTGATCTTGTTTAATTGGTGAGTAGAGGGAGAGAGATCCACAGAGATGAATATAGCAGAGGAAGTTGATTTTATGAGTTTTAGGATTTTTTTAAATACACGCATAAATGCAAGCACCTAGAAATGTATAAGTGATTGGAAAGATCTTAGAGTGTGTGGTATGATGGATCTAGAATAAGATCTAGAGAGAATGAGATAGAACAAGAGAACAAAGGATTGATCCATTTTTTTATTTTTTTTACCTGCAATGAAAGACAAATGAAATTAGTTTACAAAATTAAATAAAAGTTAAAGATGACAAAATAAACTGAGAAAGTTGCCGAGTCCACATAATGACAAAAAAATGAAGACGCGAACTTTCTGTGCATTAAAAGTGTGTTTTTATGCCTCGTTGTGTGTACATGCTAAAATTGAGATATTCAGATAAAATTTATTCAACTACAAGCCAATCAGATATTAATATGAGCATAGGGCAAGTAGAGGATCAATCCACAGGGACTCAGATATTTTTATGTGAATTTTTATTCTATTTACAATGTCATTTTTGACTTTATTGATCCAATGGAAATCCTATTTTTATTGTTATTTCCATATTCTTAAAATGTGTTCCACTAGGTTCTAGACATCATAAGGATCACACATAATTTTTTCTAGGATTTTTTTATTTTTACGCTATTTTTTATTTTTGGAAGTGATAACATCATTTATGTAATTTTCAAAAAATGTAAGCGGCAGATTGTAAATAAACAGAAAATAAAGGGCATGTTGACAGTCGTCCCGCACCCTTAGTTAATTCGAGCAAATTAATGTCCAAATTAATTAGATGTCGTTCGTTGCAGTCGGATACGAGAGGGCTAATCAAAAACCACTTATCGATTAATTTGAAGTTAATTTCAAGCAGCAATTTTTTTACTTGGTGAAGTCCAAGGTCGATCTCAGGGAGGCATCTGTCTCCTTAGGTAAATTAAAGCAATTATTCGAGTGTTGAGTTTCGAGGAATATCTTTATTTTTGCTCTTTTTAATTTTTATGCAGACGTATGCAGACAATGCAGGCCAATGTAATGTGCAATTTATTAATGTATCAAATGAAGTCCAAAAATAATGAAAATTGGCCAGATGGTTATTTATGATGAAAATGACCTACACTAATTTTTTTGGAATTTTTCGACTCAAAATGAATTTACTGTGAATTAAATAAACAGACAGAGTGATTTTTAGAATTTAATTTTTAATAAATATCAAATCACAATTTTTCCAAGCACTAAAATTATCCTAGGTAGCTCTAATAATCAGGTACCTAGGAAAATTTACAGATCTTAATTTCACCGTGAAATGAATTTATTAAAATTAATTTAAGAAAATCATTAAACAATTTATTTAGGCCTCGATATGCGTGCAAATGCTGTGAAATTTTTATGGTATGTTAAAAATGAAATTTTTTATAATTTTTGAAGGTACAGATAATTAATTAAAAATCAACAGGCATCACTGGGCAAAATATGTCAACAATGCACCAATTAATTCATTAATAATTCGAATAAGCCTATAAAAATCAGACACGTGTACTAATAGACAGAGGACAAAATTTCCAACAACATGCAATTTTTAGAATTTCAAAATGATGTAAAATGCAATCTAGGGATGCGTGCAAACACAGGGGTGTAAATGCAATACAGTAAATTAAAATTACAATAAGCAAATATGCAAACAGGGACTCAAATGCAATTACCTATAATGAGGGGTAACTCTTGTGCAAATTCTCCACAGGGCACGTGCTCCTCACGTGGGTCTGCTTCACAGGGACCTCTTTGCAAATATGGAAATCTCCAGGGGCCTCTGTGTAATTTACCCAGGCCGCACGTGCTCCTCACGTGGGTGGCCTAGGCTCGGAGGACTGCGGAGGCTCGGATCTAGGCTCGGACGCTCTGGAGGTTCGGACTGCGGCTCGGTGTAGCTTCGGGTCGCCCGAGCCTAGATTTGGAGAAGAGGTTCGGGCGACTGGGCCACGTGGCGTAATGAAGGCCCTCGGATAGAGATTGATCCGAGGGGTGTCGGTGACGACGCGTGGCGTGAACTCGGACCTTTGGATCGATGATAATCCAACGGCCTCTGGGGCTCGATGAAGACGGAGACTTGGCTCGCTGCGGACCGCTGGATCGGAGGCGCGATCGACGGTGGAGAGCTGCTGCGATGAGAGGACACGTGGTGATGTGGGGGCCGCTCGATCGATGTGATCGAACGGTGGCTGCTCGTCTGCTCCGACGATCCTCCGCCGCCTGCGGAGGAGATGGCGGGGCTCCGGCGAAATGGCCTTTGCTCCGCCCGTCCTTCCTCGAGTCGATGAAGCTCTCCGACTTATCGGAGCTATCCTAGAAGACGCGTGGCGTGAAGGCGGAGATGCTGGTGGTCTCAGGAGCATCGGGGAGAGTCCTGTCGTTGAGGGCGATGAAGCTCGAGAGTGTCTCCGGCGAGCTTCCGTTCAATGAGAAGCTGGGTACCTGCAAGTGCGAAAGATAGAGCCGGAGCTCGTGCGTGTGTTTGTGGAGATGTTATGGTGATCGGCGAGGCCTAAGGGTGACGGAGGTCGTCTGGAGATGGGGCTCCGGCCAAATGGCGGAGCTGGAAGTCGATGGAGGTTGCTGTGCGTCGTCGGAAGGTGCGGAGGGGTCAGCGGGGACGGGAGCTTCGACGCGAAGCTCGGCGAGATGGAAAGGAAGGGAGAAGGTGGTCGTGGATGCCGAATAAAATCGGAGAAAAAGAACAAGAAAATAAAGAAGAAGATCGGAGGAAATGAAGGAGGTTACCTGAGGATTGGAGCTCGGATTGGAGTTCCAGGGTCGTCGCTCGAGGGATCGGTAGGGTCCCGAGCTCGTGCAACTACTCGGAGGAGCGGCTGCAGCACGGCGGAGCTGCCATGGATCTCGCCGGAGCTGATGTCCTTCTTCGCTCGATGAATCACCAAATTGCTGTCACCAACTGGAAGATCAGAGCTCAGGGAAGTTCTCTGGAGTGGCGGATGGGGATGAATGTCGCCGGTGGTGGCGTATTTATAAGGTGAAGATGGTGGGTTGGCTGGTGGAGTAGCGAAGTTGGTGGTCGTCGTGGGGCGAGTATGGTGGAAGTGGTGGAGCGTGAGGAAGCTTGCGAGGGAGAGGGATGAGTGGGGCTCATCGTGGGAGTGTCAGCGATGAGAAAGAGTGGCTGACGTGCCGCCGGAAATAGCAAGGGGGCGCCCCTCCCGCAAGGCAAGGGACGTGGGAGAGAGGGGCGCCTGGAGGTAAGAGACGAGGTCTCCACCGTTGGATCTTGTGATCCAACGGTGGCGATCGAACCGTAGGGGACGAGTAGGATGAGATCCAGGCGCGCTGATGATGGGCCGAGAGCGCGCCACGTGGCGGGCTGCGGACGAAGTGCGAGCGGACTGTTTAGATGAGGAGATGGAGATGATCGAAGGGACGAGACTCGCTGGGAGAGGGGCGGCCACGATGGAGCGATCAAGGGCCTGATCAAGCGGTGTGGATGCTGCCACGTGGAGGGCTCTGGTGAGGGCGCTAATGTGCGGCGTAGATCAGAGCAGGAGGTAATCGGATGGTCCAGGCAAGGGGGGTGCGTGGAAAGGGCTGAGCCGTTGGATCTGAAGTGAGATCCGACGGCTGAGGACGCCGGCGGATGAGGCGAGGGGAAGCGGGCCGCGTGGCGCAACCAGAGGGCGCCACGTGGCCTGCTGTGAGTGGCTGGAATAAGATGCACGTGTAGAGAGAAGAGGAAGCCGAATTTGGAAAAACTCAAAACATGAAAGTTGTAGATCTTGATGAGATCTACAAGTTTCATGTTGACCAAAGACGGAGATGAGGTCAAAATATGATACATAAATACAAGAATACACAGATATACATATGTAGTATACAAAATGGCTCAAAAACCCAAGTTTCTCATACAAACTCCAATTTCAATGAAATTAGTGTCATTTTGAAGGTCTTTTAATATGTAGTATTCTAAGAGTGAGTAGACATAATTCGGGGTTTGTATGAGGGCTTTATGTGTGTTTTAATGTACAAGGGTTCTCAGGCTATTCTGGCTATTTTACAAGGGTGATTTTTGGTATTCTTCCCTATATTATTAAGGAATATATGTATATTATAGAGAAGAGGTTATTTTGGTGACGAGGTATTTTACAAGGGATTTTTGGCTTCTTATTTAAATGCAAATAAGCTGCTAAAATGCATGAACTATGGATGTGTGCATGAATGCTATTTATGCAATTTAAAAGGAAATATGCCTCTATTTTCTCGGGAACAAGGCTCTATTTTTGACTTTTGAAGTGATGAATCACAGATTCATCAACCCCCTATACTTAAACCTTGCTCGTCCCCGAGCAACTAAATGAAATGCAAGAGCGAAATGATTTTGGGTTCCAAACCAAAGTCATGAACAAAAGTTGAAAAATGGAGCATGCCTCGACCTTTGGATTAATCATTTGTCGGAACCTTATCGGGATCTGAGTTTAAGACTTAACAGACTTCAAGTTCCACAAGTCTTCTATTCAAGACTCCTCAACTCACCTAATCAGAACAAGTCTACATACACAAACTCTGATGACCATGAATCTTTTCATGCAGTGTAAGTGATAAATGACTCCCCACCTCAGAAGTAACAAAGAAACAACCTCCCCCAACCTGGTAACTCTAATGCCTCGGTCTAGCAACTCTTTCCTCGAGAAGCGGGGTATTCCCTTCTAAGTTCAAGTTCAACCGGCTCAAGAAGAGGAGGAAGAAGTATAGATTTTTGGAAGCTCAGCCAGTGTAGCTAAGTCTCCCGCTGCAAGTAACATGGTGACCATAAGCTTTTGCTTTTCCTGACTACGTATACTCCGGTGGGGTTATTAAATTTTCAATCCGACCCACCACTTTTTTTGGAGTTCTTTTTGGCATTTTTTTTTCACATGCCTTTGTACAACATATATACATGGTGCAGCATAGATACAAGAAATTTCCTCTTGAGCCAGTAGACTATCCCTCTTTTGAAGCTTTATTGCAACCCACTGCTTCTGTCTTTAGCCTTCATCACCACTAGTCCAAGTTGAGACGCACTTCCTTCACTAGAAGAAGAAGAGAGGTTCCGCCTAGAAGTACTACCCTCATATGCTACCCCAAGCTAAAGGAAACTGTCTCCTTATCACCTCATCCGTAGAGAGCCATGTGTAAAGTGCTGGTGCACGTCAAGCCATTGTCTCTAAGAGTCATGTGTGTGTTGTTAAGTGCTCTACTCAGGCTTGTCAAGATGACATATGAACATAGACTTGCAGACTTAAAGAATTAAGTCTCCTGACCTGAAAAATCTTAACTCCAGTTCCTATAAGGTTCCTCTGAAATTAGGTGGATTAAGGTCAAATCATTTCCATTCTCAATATCTGCTCACAACTTGGTCCAGAACCCACTAGCTTTTCACTTTGCATAAGCAACGTATGCAGATGAGATGTCATGTTATGAAAATGCAAGACTCTTTTTATTTTTCTATGCAGAGATGATATGCAAGAGTAAATAAGAAGCCTATTTACTAAAGATTTTTTTCTTTCTTTTTTTTTCTTGATTTTTACCCACCCGTAATTATTGTAAAATATATACAAAAATACGCGAAAGTACGAGCTATGGGTATATACAAAAATACGCGAAAGTACGAGCTATGGGTAAAGGGTAAAGTATATATGTAATATATACACGCCCCCCTATACTTAGCGTGTGCTATGTCCTCAGAGCACTAAGAGCGAGGAAAAAGACATAGCTCGTGCTAAGCGTAGGAGAGCCAAAAAGTATAGAAGTCATCTCGCCCCCCTATACTTAGGCTATGGCAGCCTAAGTATAGAAGAAGATCAAAAATGGGGCGGATGCGGGAAAGATGGGAAATGGATGAGTATAAATATGGGCATCGGTCCCCCTTATACTTAGGTCAGCCTAAGTATCGGTAGGAAATGAGTATGAGGACCCATGTGATCTGGAGGATGTACAGTGAATCGACTCGGGTGACCCCTCCCCCCTATACTTAGGATCTGGTCATCCTAAGTATAGTCCAAGATAATGGCTCGATGATGTGGGGATGGGATGGGTTACTAGAATCGTGGGGGTAAAGGATAGGATATACAGGGGAATGATATATACAGATGAGTCGGTCTGAATCTTTCGAAGATGCTGCTGATGGCTGGAGTTCAGTGCTGCAAGGTTTCATACGCGGCTTGAGGTGTATCTGCTGTATCTGTCTCGCGCATGAATACAATCTCCTCTACATGGACCAACTGTTCATTGGATTCAACAAAGTGCTTCAACAGCTGCCCATTTACTAGGAATGTCGGTGCGTCCTCTGCGAGATCTGAGATCTCGACACATCCACTATAATGCACCGTACGGACGACAAATGGTCCCGTCCACTTAGATTTTAACTTGCCTTGGAAAATCTTCAGCCTAGCATTGAACAACCATACCTTCTGTCCAGGAACAAAGGTCTTTCGTCTGATATATCTATCATGCCAACGCTTCACCTTGTCCTTGTACACTAAACTGTTGTCGTATGCTCGGTTTCTGACTTCCACAAGTTCATTTAGATCCATGTCTCTCTATTTCTGACCCAGGTGTGTGTTCCAGTTGACCTTCTTTATTGCCCATTCTGATTTGTGCACTAACTCTGCGGGCAAATGGCACGGCTTTCCGAATACCATTCGGAATGGGGAGGTTCCTAACGGTGTCTTGTAAGCCGTCCTATACGCCCAGAGGACTTGATCTAAGATCTGAGACCAGTCCTTCCTGTCCGGGCGGACAAGCTTTTGCAATATGGTTTTTACCTCCCTATTTGACACCTCAGCCATACCATTGGTTTGTGGGTGGTAAGGACTCGCGACACGGTGTTCGATGCCGTAGTCTTTCAGGAGTTTCTTCACCTCCCGATTCACAAAATGGCTACCCCCATTTGATATCATTATTTTGGGGATCCCGAACCTAGAGATTATGTTCTCTCTGATGAATTTACAGACAGTCCTGCTGTCTGCGGCTCGGGTCGGGATAGCCTCCACCCATCTGGATAGATAATCTACCGCAAGGAGGATATATTCAAACCCGTGGCTGACAGGAAATGGGCCCATGAAATCGATGCCCCAGGCGTCAAAGACATCACAAATGATGACCGGCTGCATTGGCATCTCATCCTTGGAACCAACGGTTCCTCCCATTCTCTGGCAAACTGGGCACGACTTCGCGAAGGTGGTGGCATCGCGAAACAGAGTCGGCCAGTAGAAGCCACACTGAAGTACCTTCCATGCGGTCCTCTTCCCGGAGTGGTGTCCTCCTGCCTCTAAGCTATGGCATAAAGAAAGGACACTCTGGTATTCCTCCTGAGGAATACAACGTCTCCAGACACAATCCGGTCCTTCAAAGAAAAGGATCGGATCCTCCCAATGGTAGTGTCTAGCGTCCGACTTTAGTCGGTCGATTTGGCTCTTGGGCCAATCCTCGGGAGCTTTCTTGGAGACAAGATAGTTCACGATATTGGCGTACCATGGGAGTGAGTCGATAACAAAAATCGACTCGTCAGGGAAGGAGTCTCGAATCGGGGAAACCTCGGAAGTATTAAGATCTTCGAGACGAGAAAGATGATCGGCTACTACGTTCTTCTTTCCAGGTTTATCACGGATGTCCAAATCAAACTCCTGGATAAGTAAAATCCAACGAAGAAGACGCGCCTTCGCGTCCTTCTTCTCCATCAGGTATCGTAGTGCCGTATGGTCTGTGAACACGGTTACCTTGGATCCGATTAAGTGGGATCTGAATTTGTCCAAGGCAAACACTACCACAAGCATTTCCTTTTCGGTAACTGTATAGTTACGCTGAGAAGAATCAAGCACTTTGCTTGCGTAGTGAATTGCAAACGGGACGCCATCTCTTCTTTGTCCCAATACAGCCCCAACAGCATAGTCTGAGGCGTCCGTCATGATCTCAAAAGGTAGAGACCAATCTGGGGCTTGTAAGATGGGTGCGTCCATGATCATTCCTTGTAGAAGCTTAAAGGCCTCAAGACATTTGTGATCTACAATAAACTCCGTGTCTTTGCCTAAAAGCTCAGTTAGCGGTCGGGCAATCTTGGAAAAATCCTTGATAAATCTTCGATAGAATCCGACATGCCCGAGGAACGACCGCAACTGTTTTACGTTGGTTGGTGGCTGGAGTCGCCTGATCACGTCCACCTTGGCAGGATCAACCTCCATTCCTCTCTTGGAGATGACATGCCCCAACACTATGCCCTCCGTCACCATGAAGTGACTTTTCTCCCAGGAGAGCACCAGATTGACCTCACAACATCTGTTGAGGACTCGGTCCAGATTCCTAAGACAGGAATCAAAGGAGTCGTCGTGGACCGAGAAGTCATCCATGAAGACTTCCAGGAATTCGCCGACCATTTCGGCGAATACAGCAATCATGCACCTTTGAAAAGTACCTGGAGCATTGCATAGCCCAAAAGGCATGCGCCTGAAAGCATAGGTACCAAAGGGGCATGTAAACGTGGTCTTTTCCTGGTCCTCCGGAGCTATGGCTACTTGATTGTAGCCCGAGAACCCATCAAGGAAGCAGAAGAATTCTTTCCCTGCTAATCTTTCCAAGATCTGATCAATGAACGGTAGAGGGAAATGATCCTTCTTCGTCGCGGCATTCAAGCGTCTGTAATCCACACAGACGCGCCACGATGTGGGTATTCTCGTCACGATCTCCTCTCCGTCCTCGTTGGTGGTCGTTTGGATTCCCGACTTTTTCGGGACAACATGGATTGGGGCCACCCACTTAGAGTCGGAGATTGGGTAAATGAAACCCGCGTCGCACCATTTTTCTATCTCTTTTTTCACAACTTCTCGTAAATTTGGATTCAACCGGCGTTGGAATTCACGAGAGGGTTTGGCTTCGTTCTCCAAGTAAATATGGTGCGAACACAGAGCGGGATTTATCCCATGGAGATCGGAAATGCTCCAGCCTATTGCCTTGCGGTTTTTCTCCAGGATATCTAGCAAGCGAGATTCCTGCTCCTCGGTCAATTGCGAACTGATAATGACCGGAAATTTCTTGTCTTGGCCCGCAAGGAAGGCATATTTCAGTGTTGTGGGAAGAGGTTTGAGCTCAGGAATAGTGTGATCATCTAATAAGTCTGGCTCAATCTGATCTGGTTCGGTGTTGGAAGTGGCTGGATCATTTTCTGTAATAGCTGCCACCAAGCGCGGCTCTGGAGTCGGATCGTCAAAAGTTTCCATACAATCGGCAAACGCCTCGTCCGACTCGTCATCCTCATCTTCCGATTGTCCTAAGGATGTAAGGACTGACAGGCCCAACTGGGCCTCTACGTCATCGAAGATGTAGGGCGATGCAGGTTCAGAGCTGTACTCGTTCCTCAGGATCTCGCAGACTGACTCATGCACTGGATCATCTTCAAAGGAGATGGACGCATTGATGCTGGCTGGGTTCTGTCTCCATGGCCCAACTACGTCTACATGTTCACAGTCTGTCTCGGTAGAAGAGTACTCGGTGCTGGATTCGGAGTCCGGTCTCTGCCATCTCGTCTTCTTCATCTCCAGTTCCTCATCTCCGCCGGGAGTTTGGAACTGAATCTTCCCAGTCTTATAATCAAATAAGGCCCCCGCAGTTCTGAGGAAGGGCATACCTAAAATGATCTAGGAATCTCTCCAATTACGAGGGGTTTCCATATCCAGGACAGTAAAGTCCACCATGTATTCTTTCCCCTCGACTCTGATCACAATGTTCCTTAACTCTCCTTGGGACCTCTTAGTGGATTTGTCAGCAAACTGCAGAATAGCTCTAGATTTCCTAAGAGGTCCGAGATTAAGCCGCTCATAGAGGGCTGTGGGCATTAAGTTGATCGAGGAACCATTGTCCAGGAGAGTGCGTGCAAACGCAATGTCATCAACATGACTCACTACATAGTGTGCACCCATGTCTCTTCGTTTCCGAGGAAACGAGTTCTTTATTGCACAAGTCGTGGCTACTGATAGAACGTGTTTCTCAACACGGCTTTTGGTCTTCCTGCTAACCCTAGTAGGTGTGCATCTCACCTTAAGGTATTTTTGGAATGCAGGGGTTATTTCCACGAACTTGTCAAAAGGGATTGTGACCTTGATGTGTTTATTGCAGAATTCAGCCATCTCAGGGTCATCTTTTTGGATTTTTTTGATTTTCTTCTTTCCACCCTTGAGAGCTTGGGGGAAGGGATTATTAACTCAGGTTCTGGAACTGAAATATTTTCATTAGCTGCTGTAACTGAGTTCTGAACAAGACTCTGACTCGGACTTTTACACAGACTCTGACTCGGACTCTGACAAACAGGAAAATGCTTAGGCGAAACCGGTGATGCTTCTTCCGCTTCTTCTGGATGGTCCTCCTCAGATGGAGGTGCGGGCTCATCGGTGTCGTCTGACTCTAAGTGGTTTCGGGAATGCTGCTTCGAGGACTCAGATGTCCTCTTCTTCTACTGGGGATGGTGGTGGGGATGCTCCTCCTCTTCTTCCTCCGAATTCTCCTCAGGTAGATTCTCGGAGGTTCCTTCCTTTTGCGCCCATGCCCGATCAGGTATGGTCACGGTCCTTCCGCTCCTGAGGGACATATGATTAACATTATCGTACGAAAGGATCTCATGTTCAGATAGATAATTATCTGAATAATATACCTGATCTCGAGGTCGGTTCTGGCCCTGGTGTATGTTGTTCGGATTGGCCTGAACCTGTGCGGGAATTGGGGTCCTTGGCGCCATTTGTTGGTCCTGGGCACGAGAAACCCGATTGATGTCGGTTCTCATATCCAAGTAGTCATTCTGTATCTGTTGGACCCTATCAGACAGGGTCTGGATCGCCAAGGTGAGTGACTCCAATTCGGTGGGCTGGGCTTGCTGCGGTGTTGATGCCGTCCTATATTGGCCCTGCTGGCCATGCCGATACTGCTGCTGGTGGGACGGTGCTGACCCCTGCTGGTAGGTGCGCTGCTGCGGCTGGTACCCATGATCTGGCCTGGACTGATATCGCGGGACTGTGACGGGCCTGGTCTCTTGGTAAACTGGGGTGGGGCGGTGTGCCTGATCCTTCCCCATCTCGATTTGCCGGACTAGCGGGTCCCGGCTATACCAAAGCCCGTTAATCTCGTATACAGGCGGAGGCTCCTCATATTCTGTTTCCACTGGTGGGGGTGCATGATGGTTCGGCTGGGTATAAGTCTGATCCCAGCTACTCTGAGACCCCGGTGCCTGTTCCTGTACAAGATGGACTCGGTGTACAGGTACAGGTGGTGCAGAAGGGGTGGGTAGCTTAATCTTAGCTACCTTTTCAGAGAGTTCCTCCACTTTCTTGGGAAGGCTCGAAAGAGACTCCATCTCCGTGACTCCCTTGTGGATATGCTCGACCATGGTAAGCTTGTCGGCTATCATCCCCATGCTAGGGATGAGGTCCTCAGTCAGATCTGCAACAGTCCTTCTAGTTGTCTCATTGGATAAGATTGAGGGAGACAACTGATATGCCCTTGTGGCCTGTAACCTGCCGGTTTCTGCCATCTGCTCTAGGATCTTCCATACAGCATGCTCGTTTTTGTTCAGATAGCTTCCTCCACAGGCTGCACTGACCAACCCCTGCATCTCTGGGGTTAAACCACAGATCAAGGTCTAGACTAAGATCGCTTTTGAAATGCCGTGGCATGGGCATTTCTGTACTAAGTCATTGAACCTGTCCCAAGCCTCATGGAACGGTTCGCTGGATCCTTGAGCGAAGCTGGCGATCTTTGTTCTCATCTGATTAGTTCTACTGAGAGGGTAGAACTTTTTCAAGAAAAGGTCCTTGAACTGCATCCAGGTAGTACATACCACCCCTAAGTTTTTCAGCCAATGAGCAGCCTTATCACCTAAGGCGAAAGGGGTGGCCTTCAGCCGAATATAATCTTGGCCAACATTGGGATGGCTAAGATTGTTGCACACCAACTCGAAGTCACGGAGGAAAGTGTATGGTTCCTCATTAAGGTTTCCGTTGAACTTCAGAAGCAGACTAAGGAAGTGGGGCTTCAGCTCAAATGCCTGAGCGGGAACTGCAGGTGCCAACCAGTTCTGAATCTCGTTCTCCGCCAGGTTGTAGGTATCAACCATTGGTCGGTCGATTCCTTCTGTTGCTATGATCTGTCCCATTCGCGCCGTGAGATCTGCATTCCTCTGTTCGGCTTCAGCGAGGCGGGCAAGAATCTGTTTAATTTGTTCCTCATCTGGTGGAGCTTTTGGCGGCATCTCGTCCTCTAATTCTGGGGTTTGGAAAATAAGATCGGTGTTAGAGGGCAAATCAAGGAAGGGATTACCGAGGCAATGATCTTCCTCGGTAATCTCGGAGGAGATAAAAGGGTTGGTTTGAGAGTAACCACCCTGAGCATGTGGGAACCAGGATTCAAGAGGGTCATGAGTCCTGGGTGGTCCAAGGTGCGCTCGGACCGAGGAAGACGAGTTACTTGGGGGACTCATCGAGAGATCAGTAAATAGTGCGTCGAGATCTCCCCAATCACTCATCTTGAAGAGGGAAGAAGATAGGATTTTACTCCTACCTGAAGCAAGCAACAAGAACAATCCAAGACCCTGGGTTCACACTCAACACAGTGAAGGACTCAAAGTTGAGTCCAATTTATCTTGTAGTTTTTAAGTGTGATATTCAAGCAAAAATAGCAAGGATTACGCGGCCTAGAGAAAAGTCAGCTTAGAGCCGGATGCGTCTTCCCTGTTTATCCTGTCGCCTAAGATACCGTCGATCCTCCCTTTCTTTGCTCCTATCCGGAGTGGGGACTCAATGACGTGCCCCTATCTACCTGCACTGAGGCGGAGGCTGACAAAGCTTTTAAGCCTTGTCGCAGAGTACCGCTGGTTCGCCCCTATCTACCTGTGAAGGCGGAGGCTACTTGGTACTTGTCAATGAGTTTAAAAGTATCCCACTCGTGATAATTGCTAAGATCAGTTGGCTCGTGATATGGAAGGCGGGGATTTGGGCTCTGCCTTAAGGTGTTCACACACACTCAAGTACCCTCACTCAGCCTGAATACAAGATCGGGGATTAATCTCCCGCAAACAATTTTCAGATTTTATTCTCTTTTTTTGGTCAATACTGTTAGCAGTCCTGATTTTTGAAGTTAAGTTATCACTTTAATTAGTCCACCACAAAGCACGCCTATCGGACAGTCCCAATTTCCTGTTTAATTTAAGTGAGAAAATCAGAGGGAGAAATCGAGAAAAGCCGATGCACGAAAAATCGATGATGCTATGCTGAGTAGAGAATACTTACAGTGATCCCTTCGCTTTTTTTATGCAGGATGCAATACAGAATTGAAAACTTTACTCTACATGCAAATGCAAGCGATGAAAAGCCGCTCCTAGACAGGCAGTTCTATTAGCGTGAAGAACAGTTTAAATTTGACTAAGTACTGCGGTCTAGGTGCGTCTTTTAAGTGTATTGTGTGGTCCTATTGATTACGAGCACAAACAAGTCCTAGAGTGGCTCGAGGAGCCGCTAGTGCAAGCTAAGTTACAATTCACCCACACAGCACACTGGACACAGTTTCACTATCTTTACACACGCGAGATCCCAAACGGGAACCGCTGGAAATGATGCGAGAAAAAATATGTGGAAATGAATGAGATTACAGGTTCTCTCAAATCACTCAAACAAATTCGAATGCGTGTTCCTCGAAGCGTCTTCGACTCCGGTGTCCCTCGCACAAAAACAAGTTGAGGTCAGATCAAGAACGACACAAAAATGCAGAAATTTACAAGACAGAGAAATATTCACAAGAAAAACCGGGGGTCAGACTACCCGGGGAAGGAAAATCAAACACTCAAAAATTTGCTAAAAATTATCCTAAGCCGTGCCTCCCCGGCAACGGCGCCATCTTGACAGTCGTCCCGCACCCTTAGTTAATTCGAGCAAATTAATGTCCAAATTAATTAGATGTCGTTCGTTGCAGTCGGATACGAGAGGGCTAATCAAAAACCACTTATCGATTAATTTGAAGTTAATTTCAAGCGGCAATTTTTTTACTTGGTGAAGTCCAAGGTCGATCTCAGGGAGGCATCTGTCTCCTTAGGTAAATTAAAGCAATTATTCGAGTGTTGAGTTTCGAGGAATATCTTTATTTTTGGTCTTTTTAATTTTTATGCAGACGTATGCAGACAATGCAGGCCAATGTAATGTGCAATTTAATTAATGTATCAAATGAAGTCCAAAAATAATGAAAATTGGCCAGATGGTTATTTATGATGAAAATGACCTACACTATTTTTTTTGGAATTTTTCGACTCAAAATGAATTTACTGTGAATTAAATAAACAGACAGAGTGATTTTTAGAATTTAATTTTTAATAAATATCCAATCACAATTTTTCCAAGCACTAAAATTATCCTAGGTAGCTCTAATAATCAGGGACCTAGGAAAATTTACAGATCTTAATTTCACCGTGAAATGAATTTATTAAAATTAATTTAAGAAAATCATTAAACAATTTATTTAGGCTCGATATGCATGCAAATGCTGTGAAATTTTTATGGTATGTTAAAAATGATGTCCTTAAGCTACTGTGAATTTTTGATAATTTTTGAAGGCACAGATAATTAATTAAAAATCAACAGGCATCACTGGGCAAAATATGTCAACAATGAACCAATTAATTCATTAATAATTCGAATAAGCCTATAAAAATCAGACACGTGTACTAATAGACAGAGGACAGAATTTCCAACAACATGCAATTTTTAGAATTTCAAAATGATGTAAAATGCAATCTAGGGATGCGTGCAAACACAGGGGTGTAAATGCAATACAGTAAATTAAAATTACAATAAGCAAATATGCAGACAGGGACTCAAATGCAATTACCTATAATGAGGGGTAACTCTTGTGCAAATTCTCCACAGGGCACGTGCTCCTCACGTGGGTCTGCTTCATAGGGACCTCTTTGCAAATATGGAAATCTCCAGGGGCCTCTGTGTAATTTACCCAGGCCGCACGTGCTCCTCACGTGGGTGGCCTAGGCTCGGAGGACTGCGGAGGCTCGGATCTAGGCTCGGACGCTCTGGAGGTTCGGACTGCGGCTCGGTGTAGCTTCGGGTCGCCCGAGCCTAGATTTGGAGAAGAGGTTCGGGCGACTGGGCCACGTGGCGTAATGAAGGCCCTCGGATAGAGATTGATCCGAGGGGTGTCGGTGACGACGCGTGGCGTGAACTCGGACCTTTGGATCGATGATAATCCAACGGCCTCTGGGGCTCGATGAAGACGGAGACGTGGCTCGCTGCGGACCGTTGGATCAGAGGCGCGATCGACGGTGGAGAGCTGCTGCGATGAGAGGACACGTGGTGATGTGGGGGCCGCTCGATCGATGTGATCGAACGGTGGCTGCTCGTCTGCTCCGACGATCCTCCGCCGCCTGCGGAGGAGATGGCGGGGCTCCGGCGAAATGGCCTTTGCTCCGCCCGTCCTTCCTCGAGTCGATGAAGCTCTCCGACTTATCGGAGCTATCCCAGAAGACGCGTGGCGTGAAGGCGGAGATGCTGGTGGTCTCAGGAGCATCGGGGAGCGTCCTGTCGTTGAGGGCGATGAAGCTCGAGAGTGTCTCCGGCGAGCTTCCGTTCAATGAGAAGCTGGGTACCTGCAAGTGTGAAAGATAGAGTCGAAGCTCGTGCGTGTGTTTGTGGAGATGTTATGGTGATCGGCGAGGCCTAAGGGTGACGGAGGTCGTCTGGAGATGGGGCTTCGGCCAAATGGCGGAGCTGGAAGTCGATGGAGGTTGCTATGCGTCGTCGGAAGGTGCGGAGGGGTCAGCGGGGACGGGAGCTTCGACGCGAAGCTCGGCGAGATGGAAAGGAAGGGAGAAGGTGGTCGTGGATGCCGAATAAAATCGGAGAAAAAGAACAAGAAAATAAAGAAGAAGATCGGAGGAAATGAAGGAGGTTACCTGGGGATTGGAGCTCGGATTGGAGTTCCAGGGTCGTCGCTCGAGGGATCGGTAGGGTCCCGAGCTCGTGCAACTACTCGGAGGAGCGGCTGCAGCACGGCGGAGCTGCCGTGGATCTCGCCGGAGCTGATGTCCTTCTTCGCTCGATGAATCACCAAATTGTTGTCACCAACTGGAAGATCAGAGCTCAGGGAAGTTCTCTGGAGTGGCGGATGGGGATGAATGTCGCCGGTGGTGGCGTATTTATAAGGTGAAGATGGTGGGTTGGCTGGTGGAGTAGCGAAGTTGGTGGTCGTCGTGGGGTGAGTATGGTGGAAGTGGTGGAGCGTGAGGAAGCTTGCGAGGGAGAGGGATGAGTGGGGCTCATCGTGGGAGTGTCAGCGATGAGAAAGAGTGGCTGACGTGCCGCCGGAAATAGCAAGGGGGCGCCCCTCCCGCAAGGCAAGGGACGTGGGAGAGAGGGGCGCCTGGAGGTAGGAGACGAGGTCTCCACCGTTGGATCTTGTGATCCAACGGTGGCGATCGAACCGTAGGGGACGAGTAGGATGAGATCCAGGCGCGCTGATGATGGGCCGAGAGCGCGCCAC
This sequence comes from Ottelia alismoides, assembly GCA_037367405.1. Taxonomy (NCBI): domain Eukaryota; kingdom Viridiplantae; phylum Streptophyta; class Magnoliopsida; order Alismatales; family Hydrocharitaceae; genus Ottelia; species Ottelia alismoides. The sequence goes on along the minus strand of JAZKJV010005320.1, from coordinate 134,600 downwards.
GTGGCGGGCTGCGGACGAAGTGCGAGCGGACGGTTTAGATGAGGAGATGGAGATGATCGAAGGGACGAGACTCGCTGGGAGAGGGGCGGCCACGATGGAGCGATCAAGGGCCTTATCAAGCGGTGTGGATGCTGCCACATGGAGGGCTCTGGTGAGGGCGCTAATGTGCGGCGTAGATCAGAGCAGGAGGTAATCGGATGGTCCAGGCAAGGGGGGTGCGTGGAAAGGGCTGAGCCGTTGGATCTGAAGTGAGATCCGACGGCTGAGGACGCCGGCGGATGAGGCGAGGGGAAGCGGGCCGCGTGGCGCAACCAGAGGGCGCCACGTGGCATGCTGTGAGTGGCTGGAATAAGATGCACGTGTAGAGAGAAGAGGAAGCCGAATTTGGAAAAACTCAAAACATGAAAGTTGTAGATCTTGATGAGATATACAAGTTTCATGTTGACCAAAGACGGAGATGAGGTCAAAATATGATACATAAATACAAGAATACACAGATATACATATGTAGTATACAAAATGGCTCAAAAACCCAAGTTTCTCATACAAACTCCAATTTCAATGAAATTATTCTCATTTTGAAGGTCTTTTAATATGTAGTATTCTAAGAGTGAGTAGACCTAATTCGGGGTTCGTATGAGGGCTTTATGTGTGTTTTAATGTACAAGGGTTCTCAGGCTATTCTGGCTATTTTACAAGGGTGATTTTTGGTATTCTTCCCTATATTATTAAGGAATATATGTATATTATAGAGAAGAGGTTATTTTGGTGACGAGGTATTTTACAAGGGATTTTTGGCTTCTTATTTAAATGCAAATAAGCTGCTAAAATGCATGAACTATGGATGTGTGCATGAATGCTATTTATGCAATTTAAAAGGAAATATGCCTCTATTTTCTCGGGAACAAGGCTCTATTTTTGACTTTTGAAGTGATGAATCACAGATTCATCACATGTCTACAAATAAATAAAAAGGCTGGACAGAAATGAATTTTCTATAAAAAATCACTTAATGGGAAAATTGTAGAAAAGAAATAAAGTTTAAGCAAATTACGAATTAGTCCCTGAAAGACTAGGTGTAATTAAAAGGAAATTGGATTAAAAAATTACAAATTTTGTGAAATATAAAATATTTAAAAATGGATAAATTTCAGAACTTACTAAAAACTTTCCTATAATTACATTTAGGTACAAAACAAATAAAATACTTCACGAAAGTTGAAATTACGAAGGGGGACCCCTTCCTGCTTCCTGAAGTTGTGCGACGACGATAGAAGCCGATGGCAGAGGGTGGTGTGACATTAGGAATAGCGATGGCGAGGAGGGTGGAGGCGATGAAAGCCCGAGGCAACAACGAGGAGGTGAGGATGAGGCAGTGATGGTGACAGAGCCGTGATGGGTTGGATCTTCTCTACTAGTCTTGGATGATGGGTTCTCGATAGGTCCCCGGTTGTTGAGCTCCTCCTCACCTTTTATACACGTCGAAGGAAGGGAGGAGGTGGAAGGAGAAGGGTGACGACTCGCTAAATACATGATATAATTTGTACTCATTGTAATATGGGTGCTTAGCGAATCATGCAGAACCAAATCAAATCTCTCTTTGAATGGGACTCGGCTCAAATTTATATCAGGAAAAGTTCGGGGTCGAACACAGGGAGGTAAAGGAACAACTTTGAGTTAATTCAGAATAATTAGATCTAGGTTTCCAATGCGGATTTTTTGTATTTTTTAATGCAAAAATAAATGCAAATGCAAAATGCGGGTGAATTAAGTTAATAAAAAACATACAACTTAGCCAAATTAATTCTAATGTGAAATTAGTCCAAATTAGCCCAATTATTTTTTTTCTAGAAACTTAATCTAATGATGAATGCATAACATATTTTTTTGAATTTTAGGGGTTAAAATGCAACAATGAAAAATGCACACTTTTATGGGTTTTTATGCAATTTTTTACACAAACAAAATCCAAAAAAATGAAAAATTACTAGAAATTAAATATGATGAATTGAGAGTACAGTAAATGCTTTTGGATTTTTTTCGAGAATATATAAATTTTATCTGGATTTTTTAATGAAAAAAGTGACATGGAGTATTTAATTCTGAATAAATCCACAATATCAACTTAGCTAGAAAGCGAATTATCTCAAAAAGGTATTTTAATATGCAATCTAGAAGAGTTGAAATTTCACGAAAATGTGTGTGGATTTAACTAAAAATCAATTACGAAAATCACTCTATAATTTATTTAAGTCACAAGACAACTCCAACGAAGATAAAATTTGGATACAAATGAAATCATGTTTCAAGGCATTATTTTTTATTTTTTAGTAATTTTTGAAGCAATCATGAGATAATATGAATTTAATACCTTCAGTGGGAAAAAATGAACTTTTGTCGCTTAAACAATTTTAATTAACTATCCAAAACTCATAAAAATAAAAAATAAATATTCAGATGAAGAGAATTATTTGTTCTACAATATGAAATTTTCGATAAATAAATTGATGCAAAATAGTCGTCCAAATTAACTTTCAAACATAGGGTTATCCATGCAATACAGAAATTAGAAAGTGAGAGTGCAAACTTTATACAGGGATGTTTTTATAATAATAAAATCATGAAATATAAGCAATGCAATTTTTACAAAAAAAATAAAAATGAGACCTTCTCTAGCGGTTGTGCTTGATGGAGGGGACCACTAGACGGGGCGCCGCAACCCATGCGGAGGAGGGCATAGGATGGGTGGCCTTGCAGCACGCGATGGAGTGCTTGGAGGAGGTGTGACGGTGTCGCGGGTAGAGGAGCAACAGTGGGGCCTCACGTGGGAGCCCGCAACCGCTGGGGCGTGACCATGCACATGATCTAGAGTTGGTTGGAAGGTGGGATGTCATAGGCGGGCAGTGCTGGCGGTGAACGATGATTGCGGCTATGGCGAGAGGAAGTGTGTGGAGGCACGGTTGGACCTGGAGCAGGTGGTCGCAGAGGAACTGCGCTAGGCAGTTTGTTGTCGTTGGAGGAGGAGTTGGCAGGGGCACGGACTGGCGGAGATGGCACAGGTTGTTGGTGGGGTACCGCGATGGTAGTGATCGGTGATGAGCTGAAAAATCCCACAAAATCCGGGTAAGGGAAAAATCAATCAAGGGTCGTTGCGACCCGGATCTCGCAGATCGAACTCAACAAGAAAACTAGACCACCAAAATGAGAATAATCAGTCTGAAGCCGAATAAGCGGTCTTGCTATTTATTTAACCTGGTATAGCAACCAGGGTCGAACTCAAGGAGCACGGATTGGCCAAGTGGCCTGCGAAGTAGTCAGAAAATGAATAAAGTAATAAAATGTATTTTTGGTGTATTTTATATTTTTAAATTTTTTATGGTTTTTAATTATGAAGGAAATATGAAAAAAAGGCAAAAAGCACACAAACCACAATTTATTAAACATCTCCAAAATAACTCAGAAAATTCAAATAAAATGATTTCTGTATTTTATAGGTTTTTAAGTGCTTTTGATAATTTTCTCAAAATTTTGTGATTTTTAGTTGATTTTATAAAAATTGAAAAAGGCTGAAATCAGAATCAATGTGCAGCCAGATTTGAAAGGCTAATTAAAAATATGTAATTAGCCTCTAAAAATCTGGAGACAATTTTTTTGAAAACTATAAACACAAACTAAACTACAGAAAGAGAAATTGTAATTTTTTGAATTTTTTAGAATTTTTAATGATTTTTATAAGGTTTTTAGGCTTTTTCAATTTTTAGGTGTTTTATATATTCAAATGAAGTGAAAATTGGTATGAAGCAAGTAAACAACAAAACAACCAGTACCTAATTTTTTTTGTAATTTTTATATGAGTTTTTGTATTTTTAGTGGATTTTATAATTCAAACAGTAGCAAAAACAAGGGTTTTTGAATTTTTAAAAATATAAAAAAAATCAGAAATGTCCAAAAATTAGCAAATTTTTTACACAATGGCAGGAGCCATGTATCCAAATTTCACCAAATTTGGAGTTTATTTGATATTTTATTCAACCACTACAAGGGGTACAAACTACAGGGACCTAAGTGCAAAGAAACAATGTTCTGGGGCCAAATAGATAACACGTGTACAAACCACAGGGCCAAAGTTGCAAAAAGCCCAGATAAACACGAGGCACGCACGTGATGAACACACCGAGGGGTATTTATGTAATTCTTATTTATAAAATATCAATCCATAACAACAGAAAGTCCAAGCCCCTTACCTGCAATTTACCCAAAAACTCTCGTGTCGAAGCACGTGTTCCACACACAGGGACTAAATCGCAATTTCTCAGAATACTAGCGTCCAAAGTGCAGATTACACAAACAAAAAATGATTGTATAAAATATTTACAGGACTAAATTATAAATGCAAAAAGAACAGGGGCCTAAGTGATATTACCCCATTATTAAGATCCATGGTTGAAGGGGGCCATGTGGAAGATCTGACGGTTGTGGTGCACGGGTGCCTCTTCGACGATGGACATCTCTGATTCGATCCTTAGATGGATCAACGGTCGCAAGCCTCCCGCAAATGAAGGGCTAAGATCAAAACTGGATCGAGGAGGCTCAATCAACGGCTCTGGAAGGTCTCAGATGAACTGCTCGCCGGCGAACTTCGCCGGACTACCGTGCGCGCTATGGTCCTCCTCTGGTGCTGTTGAGATGGGCAAATCGTCTCTCTTGGTCTTCCGCAGCTGATGAGGTACTCCAATGGGGCCGAGAGGACCTGGAGGGTCCCCGATGATGTCGAGCACCTGAAGCTCCTGTCATGAGTGGATGATCCTCCAGATGAGGCTCTCAAGCCGTGATACCTGCACAGGAAGCAAGAGGGATCGAGGGAAAACTGCCTCGACCCATTAGCGGGCGAAGGGGGTGATCGGATGAGGCGGAGCGAGGGTCTCCGACGAAGCGATGGCAGAGGAGACCTAAGTCTTGGTTCCGGGGCGAACCAAGATGATCGGAGAGGCATAGTGTAGAGGGGTCTCGTGAAGGTGATGGTCGAGTCGGAAGGGGAAATGGTCGATCGGAGTACGGTGAATCGGCCGGCGAAGGCTGGCGGCACAAAATCGAAGAATCAAGATTAATGCTACGCTATGGGCTAAAGAGGCTACTTGATGATCGAGAGCATATGTGGGGGAGATGCTGCGTCTTCTGGGGTCCTTGCCTCAATGGAGCGACGCCTCCAGAAGCTCAAGCTCGTCGATGGGCGGAGCACGGCGGCGAAGACCACCGGACCAAGGGCTAGAGCGCCTCTTTCCTCGCTGCTACACCTCCTACAGCTTGCTGTCACTCAAAGCAAGAAGATGGAGGTCCTGGGAGTCGAAGACGGTGGCCGAAGGTGCCTCAAATGGGGGAAGGAGGCGACGCTTTATACTGGTAGGGGTCCGGGAAGATGGGAGTCGGGCGCGCAATCCAAAGCTCGGACCCCTAGAATGAACCTCGGGCGTGGATCATGGATGAATCGTGGATAATCGGGGCCCGGGGTTTTAGGAGATAGTGATCGAATTAGGGCACGGTAATTTAGAGAAGTCGGGCCAGCGCGAAGATCCGCCTAGAAGTGGTCCTGGGGGGAGAGTTGACCGGGGGTCAACAATCCCCCGTGGACCAATCAGATTATTCCTTTTATTAATTATTTGTAAATTCATTTTAAAATAGTAAATGATTTTATTTCGAAATATTTTAAACATAAAAATGGTTATTATTTTTCAAAGTATTTTTTTATTGATTTTTATTTATTTTTTTGAAAAATAAATTATGTATGTACATAGTATTTTATTATATACATGTATATGTACCTATGTATTTTTTTATTTTTATTTTTAATTGTTTATTTTTGTACAAGTATCCCTATTTTATATTTTATTTATTCACAACATAAAATGTGGGATTTAAAAATAATTTTTATTTAATTTTTAGTATGTATTTACAAGAGTAAAATAAATATATATAGGTACATATATACAGGGTATATACAAGGGGAAAAGAGAGAATTTATTTTTGTTTTATTTTTATTTTTCTTATTTTGATTTTATTTTTATAAATATATACACATTATGAGGGATACATAAATAATTTTATTTTTATGAAAATAAAATATATACACTAAGAGGGGGTTTATGTACAAGGCTGAGTTACCCTATCTCTCTCTCTCTACTCATTTTATTTTGCGGTCAGGCCCATATTGAGCCCTCCCTTGGGTTTGGATCACTCAATATTTATTCTAAATATTTCCCTCTTTTTCTTAATTTCTTTATTCCTTTATTTTTGTACAAAAACATGCTAATTATGGTTTTTGCAAACTTTTTGTTTTTCAAACATTTTACAAAAAAATTGTACTATATACATAATTTTTATATCAAAATATTTACAACTATTTACGCAAATCATTTTTACAATCATTTGTAGAAAAATAAATTTTATAAATAAATAGGTATGTGCAAGAAGAATTTTATGTACAAGGGAAAAATTTTTAAATTTTTATGGATTTTTAGCCATTTTATTTATTAACACACTCACACAAAGTACGAGTTATGGCTAAAGTATATATGAAATATATACGACACCCCCCTATACTTAGCTCGAACGATGTCCCCAGAGTGATCATGAGCGATGAAGAAGACATAACTTGTGCTTAGTATAGGGAAGTGAAAAGGAATGGTATATACAAAGACGAATCAAAGAATGGAATAAAGAGGACTCGGTATTTCCCCCTATACTTAGGATCAAGTAATCTTAAGTACAGCAAGCTGTACATGAAGGGAAATCCGAGTGGAAGGATGTACAGGGTCTAACCCCCCCCCATACTTAAGTTAAAATATCCCTAAGTATCGGCAGCAAAACAGAGGTAGAAAGGATCAATAGAATACCCGAGAGTCCTACACCCCCCTATACTTAGGGTAAAGTACACCTTAAGTATAGCATAATCATAAGATGAGAAAGGGGTGTGGGACTAAAGAATGGAGGGATATGGACAACTGGATCTATACAAGTCGGAAGAACAGTGATAATCAGATGTGAGATGCAGTAGATGTGAGTCAAGAGACTACATCTCACGTAAAGTGAATCAGGGCAACGTCAACGACCCGTGGCTCATGATCTAGATATGGCTTGAGCCGCTGACCGTTAACACGAAAGATCGCATCAGAAGACAACTCAGATATATCAATACTCCCATTGTCATGTACTTTTCGAACTAAATAGGGTCCCTTCCATTTGCTCTGTAGCTTCCTTGGAAATAAACGAAGCCTAGCATCAAACAACCATACTCTCTGTCCTGGCTCAACTGCTTGTGGTTGATATGAGAATCATGCCACTCCTTCACTCTCTCCTTATATTGTAGGCTGCTCGAAAAGGCTGTATCATGAAGCTCCTCCAGGGTTGCTAACTCTTCCCTCCTCTGATCTCCTACACTCACTAGATCCATAAGTATATTAGTAACATCCCAAAGTGACCTATGTCTCAGCTCAACAGGTAAATGGCAGGGCTTGCCATAAACGAGGCGAAAGGTAGATGTACCCAAAGGAGTCTTGAAAGGCGTCCTATATGCCCACAAGACCGAGTCCAAAAGCTGTGACCAATCCTTTCGTTCAGGGCAGATGATTTTATGCAATATAGTCTTGATCTCCCTGTTCGACACTTCAGTAAGACCATTCGTCTGAGGGTGGTATGAAGTGGCTACTCGATGGTCTATGCTGAACTCGCTAGCAAGGGCCTTTACCTTGTCGCTGACGAAATGAGACCCCCCATCAGAAATCAACACTCGAGGTACTCTGACCCGTGAAATGATATTCTTCCTCAAAAATCTGCAAACAGTCCTAGTACCTGCGGTTTGGGCGGGGATGGCCTCAACCCAACGAATCACATAATCCACGACCAACAGAATGTACTCAAATCCCTAACTCCTAGGGAATGGACTGATGAATCCATATTTCATCATCTTTATTCTATCATTTTGGCATCAAAAACCCTAGCAAATTCCTGTAAATACCCTTTATTTCATCATCTTAGCATTCATGCATGTGCATCTAAACAGTGTATAAATTACTGTAATTAAGGCCAAAATTATAGAATAAATAAAAGAAAAGAAAAAGAATAAAATATTGTAGATATTTTATGACCCGAAACCCCAAGACCTAGGCATCTTGATGAATAGGTCGACAAGGAATAAAGTAGGGGGAGATAAGGGCCAAATACCTACATTTACTAATTCATTCTTTATTCAGTTTGGGACCTATTTTTGGTACCACTTTTTATACATCAAATAAAGAAACTTTGTACATAAAAGTTGTAGATAAATTAATGAAGAAAAATACAGAATTTATTTCACTCAAAAATAATGTACAGATAAAAAGTTATGGTCTGAATAAAAATCCAGAATCCCAACTTCCCAGACCCGTATCTCACGACTGACAACTCCAAATGTAGTAAACTCACCTTTAATTGTATATAGAATAAAATAATCTATCCAATGGTGGTGGTTTCGCATTTGGCGGAGCTACGGTTTGAAAGTTGACTTTTGGACCCACATTGTATAGCTGTACTGGTTAAAATATTCAATTTATTATTTATTCATTATTTTTGTATTTTTATATTTTTATAATGTTGTGAATATTACTTATAATAATTTTGTGCATTAAAATCAGAATAAAAGTACAAAGGAAACTCAAAATAAAAATAAACAAATATAGATCATACAGGTATAATACCTATACTCATACCTATATAACATACTCTTCTACTTTATTAATTATACAAAACACATCAAAAAAATAAAATAAAAATATATCTACATGCATAAAAGTATTTTATAATTTTAGAAAATAATAAATAAAAATTATAAAATTAAAATACACAAAATAAAAATAAAATACTAAAATACGTAGATATTATACCTATATAGGGCTAAAAAGTAAACTTGTAAAAATATACTTCATAAAATAAATTAAAAATCATAATAAAATACTATATAAAATAAGGGATATTTTTTATTAAATAATCATAATTTAATTCGATTGTTTTCTATTTTTAAATGAATTAACAAAATAAAAATTCAGGGTTTTTCCTGGTTGGTCCACGTGGACCAACCAGGAGGCGTCAACAGTTGACCCCAGTCAACTGGTCGCCCTACCCCCGGTAGCCCGTGTCAGGCTCGGTTTTTGAGCCATTTTCTTGGCTTTTTCCCAGCCAAATCTTTCACCCTTTCGTCTCGAATCCTTCTACAAATCTCTTCCTCTACCAACCATCTTGCCCGCCTTGCGATTGCATTGGAGATCGCATCACTGAGGCACCCCAGATCTCTTGATCTTTGGACCCCTGTCACCTCGGGTCAAACCCGATATAAGCAACCCCTCTTCTTTGAATTCAAATTGAGTCCCCTTGGTCCACCCCTCTCCACCTCTCTAGTGCTCTGAGCCTTGCTGGAGGTGACAGCTCCACCGCGAGCTTCTCAGCCAGGGCGAACGAGGTCGAGGACGACTCCAGCACCTCCCGCAAAACCGGCGGTCGAGGTATCTTCTTCCCTCTGGTTCCGGCCATTGAGGGCCCCCTCTACCATTTATTTCTTGCTCATTAGCTTAGCCATAGTCTTAGGAACATCAGCCCCCAAGAAACTTAAAGTTTCATCGATTCATTCGCCAAATCGTACCCCCTCGCCGGAGCGCACCTCCGGCCAACCATCGTCGCTTTGCTCCACACACCCCCACGTACATCCAAGGGTCCAGGCAGTTTGCCCTGGACCCTTTGACTCTTTTTGCAGGTCAACGTGAACTTGAAGGCACTTGGAGTCCGAGTTTTGAGCTCGCCGGAGCTAACAAAGCTTCCCAGCTCCGCCAGCCCCCAGTGAGCACCACGGTCACCGCCGTGGCCTTTTGACGGCTCCAGGAGGTAGACGAAGACCTCAGGACGCTCCACGTCCATTTTGAAGCCTCGACGTCGCCGGAGGACCGAGATCGGGGGCGGCGAAGTTCACCCTCGCTGGGGTTCTTCGTTGTTCTTCCTCTCCACTTCCCAACTGTTGGATCTTGGAGCACGCCCAGATAGCACAGCAGCCGTTGGATCTCCCTGCGCCCCCACCGTTGATCGCCCTTGGAGATCTGATCGCAGCCGCACATCCACGAAGCGTCATCGGCCGTCCAGAGTGCGCCACGTGTTTAAGTGGCTCCCCATCCGCCGTTGGATCCGCGCGCCAAGGGTATTTTGCACTTACACCCCTACGCATTTTGTATTTACATTTTGGTCTAAAAACTTTCGTCTGCAGTGTAAAAGTTTTGTAATATTTGCAAAAAGAACCTCGTCTTTATTTTAAGTGCATTCAGGTCCTCTGCCACGTCACCTCACGTGACCTGTACACGTGAGGTGAGGGCATTTTGCATAGAGGCCCTTGGTCTTTGTTGTATTTCGTTGCAGTACCAAAACTTGGATATTAAGTTTTACATTTTTGGAAATTTTGCAAGTTAACCCCTGGGGTTTTGAAAATCATATTTTGGTCCCTGCCAGGCGCGTACCAGTCACGCGCCCTGGGGGCATTTTACACCGATACCCCTACAGGTTTTGTAATTGATGTTTGGCCCTGAAAATCGAATATTTAGTTCAAACTTTTGTGAAAAATTTCATATTTGCCCTTGGATGTTCTGATATTTGCACTTATACCCCTGCCAGGCCTGTTTAATATTTGGATGCTTGTTCTAGTTATTTAAATTATCATTTTAAGTCCAAAAATTTCACAAAAATAGATTTAAGGTCCTGTTTACTTGCATGTGCACGCCATATTTTTACATTGCATTTTTATGGCATTTTCACATTTATAAAAATTAAAAACATGCATTTATTTCACTGTTTGCATTAGAAAACCCATAAAAATTATAAAAACGTTTTGAAAAATTCCAAAAAAAATATATTTTGTGTGTTTTACCATTTTCTAGTGTCAATCCAAAAATCACTAAAAATCTCAAAAGAAAAACCTCAAAATTTCAAAAATACATAAAAACTTCAAAAAAATATATAAAATCAAAGAAAACTCAGAAAAATACAAACTCAGTTCCTGCTTGTTCTATATTCCATTTTCTTTATTTGAAAATTAGTGTGAAAAATTTTGGTTGCTGTTTGCTATTCTTAATACCTAATTTCCTCACAGCCAGCACCTTTTTCACTGTTTTGTCTTATTTCAGTATTTAAAAAAATACCAAAAACACTTTGAAAAATACCTAAAAAATCACAAAAACAGTAAAAAATCGTAAAAGTATCAAAAACATTTTATTTCTGAATTTTTGGTGATTTTTGCATATTTTTATAAATACTCTATCTTGTCTTTTATTACATTGTTTTAAATTCCAATATTGAAAAAATAAAAAAAATATAAAATATAAAATTATAAAAATCAGAAAATTAAAAATAAAAATACGAAATCAAAAATTAAAAAAAATAATTAAAAATTTAAAAACCCACAAAAATTTCTTTGCTTGCTTGCTTAGTGTAGACACTTCACCTTCACTTGTGCACATTTACTTGATCTACCCTGCTTGCTCCCTGTGTTCGAACTCTCTGCATACTTGCCCTTTACATCATTTGTGCAGAGTTAAAAATAAATTTTAACTCCACATTTATTTCTATTTCCGTGATCTGTAGTGTGGGTTAATTGTTGATTAAACCAGGATTTTGTAGTGGATACGACACCGACTGTTGACTCGCCTTGTGAGTCAATACAACCGCTCTCAATTCTGCGTTTATCAAATGGCGCCGTTGCCGGGGAGCAACAGCGAGTAGTTTACATTTTTGTTTGCTTGTGATTGTTGTCTACCATAGCTTCAGTTATCTCTCTTGCACTTTTGATACATATATTGATTGAGCTACTCTGACCATCCTTTCTTGTCTTCTTGTGAGGGACCGCGGAGCAAGGCGGATCGCTTAGGTGACCCGGAGCAACCTTGGGAAGCGAAGCCGGCTTTTCTTTAGCCAAGCCGGCAGGAGAGAGCAGGAGGTGGAGAGAGAGTGGTAGTTTAGTTGCAATTTATTTTTGTGAGAGAGTGATTTGATAATTTGTAATAATACAGGTACTTGGACTTTTGGACACTCCGGGCCTAATTTCCGGGTGTTTGTTCACCCGGGGGCTCACCGCGGTTTTTGACGAGTTTTCACCGCTGTCATTTGCCGGTTTTGATTTCATTTTCACTTTCTTTTGTGGATTGAGCCCTTAGTTGTAGGTCCTGCTTGATTCGATTAGAATAGGTCCAAACACACTAATAACCTTTGCATGTTCCTATAGATCGTATTTGGACTTAGACTAATTAAACATTAGCTCATCATCTTAGATCCGCCTCCCCGCGAGCCCTCCCCATCAAGCGCTACTCCTGAACTCGATGTGTCGAGAAGAGGAGGGGGGGTCTAGACTGGACTCTTAGGATTGACGATCGGTGGTTGACTTGTGATTCTTCACGCTAGCAGTTGCCTATCTTAGGACGATTTCCGCATTGCATACCGGCATATAGACTAGGATTATAAATTTCTGCTTTGCATCCCGCATGGAGAGAGCTGGGATTCGCTGTAAGTCTTCTTACTTTGCATCCATCATTTAGGCACAAAGGTGAGATTTCCATCTTTGTGTCGACTTGCACGGCTTTTCCGACTCTATTCTCCCTCTGTTTTTGGACAAAGTAGGATCAAGAAACTACAAAAATCATTAGGCGCTTGTTTGAATCTACTCAAAAGAAGCGATAACTCCAAAAAAATTAAAAAAGGGACTGCTAAGAAAACCTTGACCAAAAATAAAATTGGTAATTGGATTCATTGATTGGGGAGAGTAACACCCTCACTTGTTTTCAGGTTGCATGGGAAGGTCTCCTTCCAAGTGAGGTGAGCGTTTCGTAAGGATTAGAGCCAAAATCCCAGCTTGTGGCTGCCTTGTGTATCGCCTAGATTTCCGAAGTATTGGCGCTTCTATCGTACGTGGACGAGTAGGGCTTGGTCAACATTGGTGAATCTCTATTGTGTAGAGCATCGACCTTGTCCGAAGTATCGAGCCTAGGCCACGCCTTCACGGGGGTATCTGTCTCATCGTCTCGCGTCCGAGTAGGTTCTTGCACGCTCACAGGTGATTCCGTTGCGAGCGAGTTTCGAAGTATCAGTTTCGCCTATTGGCTTCCTCTCTTATTCTTTGGCTGAGTAGGGATCCAAGAAGGGTTACAAGGACCTCAAAAAGCGCAAGCTACAGGTTACACAGGAGGAGGACAAGTACGGGATACTCTTCTGGCAGTACTCTCTCTCCTTTAGGCGTAGCGCTCTAAGGACTCTTGAAAAGATTAATTCCTGAATTCAAGTTAAAACCGAAAAGATAAAAGCCGAACCTTCACGGCTTCATGTGTTGAGTTGGTGAATTCACCCCTGTCACATCACAATTGTGCACAATTTTGCTTCTCACTTCTTTCTTCTTCTGCATTCCCTCTGCTCTTGCCAATAATCAATATGATGGGACGAAGATCTCTTAGGCCGACTTTGTCGGCACCGCTATCCAGCACTCCTCCTTATTCATCTAGGACTACCTCGGAGAGTCCGCTCTCCGAGCCTGAGTTTACCTCCACCCTGTTCCCCCTCGATCACCCTTCTCACTCTCCTTCCATCAGTCCAAGAGTTTCAGAATTCAGTGCTTCACAGAGTTCAGATCATTCGACAGCACCTGAGATGGCCTCTTTTGCTTTTTCAGAAAATCTAGTGATGGCAGATAGAGGCGAGCACCCGGATGACCATGATCAACCTTCATTCTTATTTGATCAGGCGGCCATCAACAATTCACTTCTTGCATCCCTGGAGACCATGCAGAGGCAGATTCGTGACCAGGGTACCTTCAGGGGTGATCTCATGAGAGAAATTGCTCAGATGAGAGAAAACCGACCTGGGGGTGGTGGCGGAGGAGGAGGAGGACCTGATGCAGTAGGAGGAGATCCCGACGCTGAGAGACCGCCACAGACCATTATGAGGGAATTGCACAACCCAGCTGCGTCCCTCACTCACCGTTGGATCAGACTCCCACCAATCCATGGAGATTTCGAGTTTCGGCCCCACACCATTCAGCTTCTACCTAAATTTCATGGGTTGCCTACCGAAGAGTCACACCTCCACCTCCAAGAATTCGAGATGATATGCAGCACCATACATGATAGGCTGCTGACTGAGGACACGATCAAGATGATTGCCTTTCCATTCTCATTGGTTGACAGAGCCGCATATTGGCTCAAACACTTGGGACGATTCATCGACACTTGGGTAGATCTCCGGACCGTATATTTGAAGAAGTACTATCCTCTCGGCCGGACCAATGCAGCTAGAGCCATGATCAGCAATTTTGTCATGATCCCAAATGAACAATTCCATGAAGCCTGGGATCGATTCAGAGAGCTCATCGACCGGTGTCCACATCATGATATATCCAAGCCAAATCTGGTTCAAAGTTTCTTCTGTGGGCTGACACCGGAGCTGCAGGGGCTTGTCAACGCCTCTTGCGGTGGATCATATTTCTCCAAGGGTGAAGATGACGTCTGGGCCATCTATGAAGGCATGGCAAAAATTCAACTGTGATGACCCAAGCCAGAGTCTACACACAACAAAAACCACCTCAGGGAGGAGGCTCATTCCAGAGGATCGCCTGCATCGATGCCGGTCCCAATACATCGTCGGTAGCTGCAGCGCAAGCCGAATCAGCCGCAGCCGACATGGGCATTATCAGTGAGAAGTTGGACCGCATGGAGATCTTAGAGAAGAAACAGGACCAAGGTCTTGCCCAGATGGACCTTCTCACCAAAACTATGAGTGACCTGAAAACTCAAATTCTATGCATTCGGGAGGCACAAGCTCAGTCCTAACAGCCTCCCAGGTCACGGGCCGACTCCAGCAGTAGCAGTTCCAACCAACCCTCTACCTCATACCGTCAAGTGAATCATATCCAGGCAAAGCCGGTTCCGCTGCTACAGTACTACCCAGCGCAGCCACCATCTTCGGACACACAGATGGTGGTCTATCAGCCGGAGTAGCCATTGGCAGTTCTTCCTCCACCCTCCTTCGAGCAGGACCCATTGATGGAAGTTAATGGGATATGGTTCGACCGGTACCCTCAGCCCGGGATTCGTCGTGATCATCCCGGATTCCATTGGGGCAACGGTGGCTCCTCCTCCCAGCAGCAGAATCCTGCCCAAGGACAACAGAACATCCAGCAACCACAGCAGCCCCAGTATGCCCAGCAGCAGCAGTATCAGAGTGGCCCTCGTCCCGCCTATCAGGGACAGCAGTGGAGGCAGTGATAGCAGCCTCAGCAGTCTTATTCCCATCACTCCCAGTATCAACCACAGCAGCAGCAGCCCCATTTCCAGCAGGGACAACCATCCCGTTCTCAGGGTCCCGCTTTTGAGAACCCAGATCTCGATGATCTTGCCCGCTTTCTCTCCGAACAGCGAGCATCCTTCAGGCAAGAAATGGATGAATTCCGGCAGGAGATGAGGGAGATTATCAAAGGGAAGGCCGCCATACCCGCTCAGATTGAACCTAACCCGAACAATCTGAAAAGAAAGTCTGAGCAGGTAGAGTTTACAGAGGATACCTCTCCTAGTGACTATTTGAGCGATATGTCGTATTCTTTCTATGATGTTGATTTTGTGACTACTAGGAGCGGTAGGATGCCCGTCGGCGGCGCCTCTTCTGAGCGACAACAACCAGCTGAATCAGGAGCGCCAGAGGAGCAGAGTAGCGGTGCTAATGCCGCTAATGATGATGATGAAGACGGTGGTCCTGATGCCACAAATGAGGGAGTTCCAGACGACGGTACTGAAGCCGTCGTGATACCAGATGCAGACGGTGGTGCTGAAGCCACCATTTTGGATGATGAGCTAGAGCGCGGTGCTGATGCCGCAGAGACAGGTGCCGGTGGTGGTGCTGAGGCCACCACTTCTACTTTTGCTGAGTCTCCCTCTGTGATGTTACCACCTTTTGTATCTTTGGACTGTGGTAACAACAAAAAGAACAAAAATATGAATAAAGGAAAGGTTTCTGTTCACATTTCGGATCCATATGTGTTGCATGATGATGATTGTGTGGATCCTTCTTCCTCACAGGCACAGGGACCTATTCCTAGCCCTCCATCTGTGGAGGCCCCTACCATCCCCTTCCCTGAAGCACTCCACCGAGCGCAGGGGAATAAACGAGAAAATCCCAAAAAAGAGCAACAGGTAGAGTTCGGCAATCAGATGATAGACAGATTCCATATTCAGCTGACTCTACAAGAAGCACTTGAGCACATCCCCCTCTTCAAGAAGAACCTGAAAGAGAAGACTACCATCCGCAGGAAGAGGAGGCACAGAGATCAAATCCATATGCTCAATCATGACACTTGTTGCGCCATTCAGAACACATTGCCAGCCAAGAGACCTGACACAGGAGCCTCTTATGTCAGATGTGAGATCCAGGAGCAGCGGTTCGATCGTACGCTATTAGACAGCGGGTCTTCGATCAACCTCCTTCCGGCAGCCTTACTCAAACGATTCGAGTTTGGCCCTCTTCTTCGGAGCAGAACGGTCCTTCAGTTTGCTGATAGGTCGATTAAGAGGCCGAAGGGGTTGTTGAAGGACGTGGTCGTTACCATTCAGGGCCTGAAATTCCCCGTGGACTTTGTTGTATTGGACATGGAGATCCCTGAGTCGGTAACCGATGCCCCCATCATACTTGGACGCCCATTCTTGGCCACTGCCAAGGCGGTATCCGACCATGACAGTGGGACGGTATGTTTTCGCATAGAGGGCGAAAGCATACAAATAGATACGATCGACCAGATCAGAGCCAGAGAGTTGGCATGCTCAGAGCAATCAAGTGAAGCAGAGCAGATGACAGAGGACGAGCTCGACATCCACCAGGTGTGTGATTTCGTGATGACTGATGATGAATCCAACTGGACAGATCCTATAGCACCGACCCTCGCCTTGCCTACAGATTCACTATATCTCAAGCTCATGGTAGTCGAGAGCCGGGAGAGCACATCCCTGGATGAGGACACACCTGAGGCTGAAAGTGTCGGGACGAGTGGTGCCGATGATTTTCATTCTTGCTCATCTTCTTCTGATCCCTCGGATTCAGACATTGACTAAGATGATTTTGATGAATATTTACCTTGTCTGATTCCTTCTGAGCCAACAACCATGACAGAGTGCGAGCCAGTGCAGTTCATTGATGATTCAGTCGGCCGCCCTTTGTCAGAGATTCATGCAGAGCAAGAGTTCTCCCACGCAGACCTGGTCGCCTTCACACAGACATATCAGAAGCCAGATCTGCCTCCTCCCAGTTGTCCTGAACGAAAACTTCTGCCGTAGTCGATGAAGTACAGATTCCTTGCTAGTGAGCCAGACATGTACCCAGTCATTATCTCCGCAGATTTGACTGGAGAACAAGAATCTCGTCTGATGGAGGTTCTTGAAAGAAACCGCAAGGCAATAGGATGGAGTATAGCTGATCTCCAGGGGATTAGTCCGGCTCTGTGCTCCCACCATATTTATCTTGAGGAAGGTGCCAGGCCGTTGATGAGGCTTGACCTCATCGTTATAATCACTGACAAGCTTTCATTATTTGTGTTTAAAATGCATTATTATCCAAATACAAAGACATTCGAAGGCTTGATTATATAATATAAGATATTCATGTATTAAGGACTGGAAAATTATGTTGATAACTCAAGCTTATATGTACAACAAAAGTCAAATCAATCATTAAATAAATTGTTGTACCCTTTTCTATTCCCTGACGTTGGATAGCATCCAATGATTCTCATAGCAGCTCTCACGTGTTCTTTTTAATTCTTTGACATTTAATGATCTTGGGGACCCCGCTATCATCTCATGCGAGAAACCAATTTCATTTCTTTCACTCACGCAATAGCCATGGTTTATCCTTCTATTGTCCACCGTTGGATCATCTATGGTCCAACGGCCTCCCCATCATTCATGCGAAGGCATGCTCAGCCAATCCGTATTTCATACCAGCGCCATTTCCGCACTCCTATTTATTTGTGTGCACACAGTGGATCTCCTCTCGTTCTTTTCACACAAACTATACTCCAGGAACCGATATTTGCACATCTCTGCGCAAATAGCAACTGCGCATCCTCACAACAGCAGTTACGCCTACTCTCCCCTCCCATTTTTATCTCATCGACAGTTCCATTCTCGTAGCCGTTAACGAGTGCACATCAAATCCTCAAACGTGGGCTGCATCTTAGAAACTGCTCCTACGTTTCCAACAGAAATGGCTGGAGTCCTCCGCCTTCCATCGCACTCATATTTTCTTCTATAAGAACATCATATCTTTCCCCTGGAAAAGGGCCCGATCCCTAACTCCATATTCTTCTACCTTCGCAGGAGCACCGACGGTTTGAGCCGCGCATAGGGCAACGAAGAAGAGAAGGAGATAGGCTGAACGTGGACCGAGCCTGGAGCGGGCTCTCGCGCGCGAAGGAGTCGAGAACCGACGAGTTCTTCTTTTGGAGCTGCGACATCCTCACCTCGGCATAGCATTCACCATCGGTTGTGCGTACGGGTAGTGACAGTGCCCGGGAGCGCCATCATTCTGGACATTAACGGACATCGATATGTCCGTTTTATCCCAGCCACCGTCGTCACTACACCCAGCTATTCTCGTTGCGTTCGTGTTCGGGTGATAGCCATCTACATCCAGGAAGCTTCTATGTGGTGACGACATCTTGTCCCTTATTTTTTTGTGTGTTGTTTACATTTCATAGTGAACTATTTAATTATGTTGTGAAAATTGTTCTTTTGATTCAAGAAGGCTTATGGCCACCGTTGTCTTTGATCATAGGTTCTTTCTCTTTTGCTAAAAAAAAGTCATTATGTTTGTTTGTAAAAAAAATCCACTATGCTCATATCTACAAGTTGTGAATCACCTGAAGTAACCATCTTCCCTTATTGAACTAAGTGATGATCTTTTTGAGATGAAAAAGTTTTTTATGGTGGTTAACTAGGTGATTAAGTGTTTTGTTTTAAAAAAAATAGATTAGCATAGTGTTTAAAAAAATCGGAAATTAGAAAACAAAAAAAATGCTTGATAAAAAAATTGCAATAAGTGGTTTTTGAAGTTGAGCATTATCATCCATGTTGAGTTTGGATCATTGAAATTTTACCGTGTCCCTGTGGTTCGACCTTGTGCTCATCATTACACAAGTAAAATTTTGAAATTAGTTAATGTTTTAATTGGTTGAATTGCGGTTACAACGACACTAAAATCACTTAATTTCACCTTTTAAAACCGCTAAAAAGCCCGTTAATCATTTGGCGCCGTTGCCGGGGATACGGCTTGAATTTTGATTGATTCACTTTTTTATGCACATTTGTTGTTATTACATGTTAGCATCTTGTTCCGGTTGATTGGCTTGCTCTTTTTGTAGGTGACCGCACACATTCATTTACGCGGGACGCTCGGGAGATTCTTCTCTCAACTCGAATCTTGAGCCGGTGAGGCGAAGGAGAAAGCAAACCCGTGGACGAGGAGCTCGTTTAATTCCCATCTGAGAGATTCATTCTCTTTAGTTTATCATTTCTTGTTTTATATTCATTTCGGGCCGAGTTGTGGCCTAGAGATTGGACTTTCATTATTGTAATTTTACTAGATTTCTGCATTGCATTAGATTGCATTAGGTTTAATTTCCTTAGTGTAATTTGTTTGTGCTCGGTTTTCAAAAATTAGAAATTTGAAAAATTTAAAATCACAAAAAAAGGAGTTCTTTAGAAGTTGCCTGCTAGGAGCATTTAGAATAGGTTTATATTTTCGCACTGCATTCTTGCACGTAGATTGCTGGCGAAAGGTACGCGATTCTAACCTTCTTGCATGCATCATTCTCCGTGGTCTTCTTCCCCTTGAAAACATTTTTTAGAAAAAAAGGAAATTCACCTCACTCGATTTGATTGAATATCACTCAAAGCAATTGGGCGTAGATATTAAAATCAATTTTTCTAATCAAGTGGTCACATAAGGTTAAAATTGATTAATCTCACCATTGTTTGAATTAATTACTTGTATTTGCACTTGTGGGATTGCACACTTGGTTGTTTGTTGCACAACGCACCTTAAGGTCACTAGAGCCAAAAATCCCCATCGGTGTGCCTTGTGACTCTCTCAAGGTACATTGGATGACCTGAGGGAAGGACGAGTGTAAACGTTGGATGTTCAACTTCGTGTTTATAAGAATAAAATTGAAAAGATAAAGCCACAAAGGGCTTCACCAGTGTGCGTATCAAAGTGACCTTGCTTTGTGTTTTGATTGCATAGAATAGGAGGTGCATGCAAGGGAGACGATCTCTCAATCCTTCTCTTGCTGTTCCTTTAAATTCAAATCCTTTCTTCTCGAGAAGAAGACCCAACTCTTCTCATTCCCTTTCTTCTCTTGACATTCCTCCACTTGCCACATCACTACCTACTTCACCTCCCTCTTCTCTGACATCACTCAGATCATTCTCTTCTATTCCGCTATCTTCTTCATCTTCCATCATGGCTGAACAAGGAGAAAATCCAGACCCTTTGGCGATCATCATGGCCCAACTTGAAAGAATCAATGATCGCCAAATTCGAATTGAAGCTCAAATGGGCATTGTTGAGGATGAAGAGGAAAACCCTCAACCTATGGGGGAAAGACACAATCCTGCCCAACAAATCTTAGTTCCATGGATTCAGTTGCCTGCTGCGGCACGCCAGATCAATATAAAGTCGTCTATAGTTTCTCTGCTTCCCAAGTTTCATGGGGAGAGTGCCGAGGACCCTTACCAACACATTCATGATTTTCTTGCGGTGTGTGACACCATGCATATTGAAAATAATAATCCAGACCTTGTGTATCTTAAGGCATTCCCATTCTCCTTGAAGGACAAGGCGAGAAATTGGCTCCGGAGCTATGGGAAACCAATCACCACATGGGCTGCATTGAATTTAGCCTTCCTTAAGAAGTACTTCCCGATTGGAAAAGCGAATGCACTCCGCTACGCAATCTCCTCCTTTTCAATGCGCCCAAATGAGTCTTTTCATGAGGCTTGGGATAGGTTTCAGGAGCTATTGCGTAAATGCCCAAATAATGACATGGATAGATGGAAATTGGTCCAGATTTTTTATGAGGGCATGCATGAGAATTTTAAGGTGGCTGTGGATAGCACTTGCGGAGGTGGTTTCCTCCTCAAATCAGAAACATTTGTGTGGAAACTATACGAGGAGATGGCAGAGACTTCATTGAATAAGGCATCCCTTAATCAATATAGCCGCCATAAGAAACCTGTTGAGCAAATCGAAGATACCAAAACCCGATCGGATAGTACGGTGATTGACCTCCAACTCATTGCTCAAAAGTTGGATAATTTAGAAATTCTTAACAAGAAGGTTGATGACATGAGTAGGAATATGACCAAAGAAGTGACACAGAATGTCAGTAGGATGTTTGCCATTCCTACACATTTGGACCAAGTTCAAGAACCAGAGCAGGTATTTTGGGTCACAGAACCTACTCCTGATGTCAATGCGGTTGCCATGGGATCGGGGACTTCAGGAAGCACAGTGCCACCCACTTACAATCCTGGATGGCGTAAACATCAAAATTTTGCATGGTGAACTTCAAACCCGCAACAACCTATCCAGGTCAATCAACAAGGTCGATACATCACTGCACCACCGCAACCACCACCACAAGCACAACCGTTGTACTTGCCACAGGCTCCAGCCTCATCTAGCACACAACCAACTTCTCCTATGAGCAACCAACCACTTTCGAATGACATTGGTGCTCTCATGAAAATGATGCAAGAGTTGAAGAATAATATGGAGAAGAATAATCAAGAGAATGCTAGGCAATTTGCAGATATCCGATCTTATTTGCCTACGCTATCACCACAAGCCCTTCAGAATCCCAATTCTGTAGCGGGCACTTCCCAAGGGACCTTACATCATCCACAAAAAGGTCCTGTGACATTCAAGACCCCTGGTAATTTCAGTAACGAGTCTGCCCATGCAGTCTTGACCAGGCGAGGGAAAAAAGTGGTTGACTCATCTCCGTCCATGTCTACACCCACAACTCAACCTTGTAATTTCGAGACAAGTGATGAAGAGAAATCTGATGGAGAGAATGACTTTCACCCCTTATCTGGCGGGACCACTTCCACTCCACCTCAAGTGGTCTCAACTTCTCCACAATCCCCTTCACCCACTGTCATCTCCGTCCCCTTTCCGGAGGCCCTTCGCTTACGAAAAGCGCCCAAATCATCTACCACCGACCCAGAATTGGAGAAACTGTTCTCCAATATTGTGATTGAGATCCCTCTTCTGAAGGTGCTTGAGCAGGTTCCCGCCTACTCAAAATTTTTGAAAGAAAAATGCACGCGTCGGAGGCGATCTAAGAAGAAGAAAAATAATGAGCAAGAAGAGGAACGGCATGTGATTCCCATAGCTACATCCAATGTCATCTCCTCACTCCTCCCCCATAAGATGAAGGACCCTGGGGCACCTTTGGTACGATGTACCATTGGTAATATGACCTTCGAGCGCACTCTCCTTGATAATGGTGCCTCAATCAACCTCCTCCCTGCTGCCATTTTGCGGCAATTTGATTTTGGAAAGCTAAAGCCGGTCTCAATGATTTTACAGATGGCAGATCGATCTGTTAGGAGACCACAAGGACTTTTGGAGGATGTTATAGTGACGGTCCAAGGGAAGCAGTTTCCTGTTGATTTTGTAGTTATGGAGATGGACCCCACTAAAACCTTGGCCCAGACACCCATAATTTTGGGTCGTCCCTTTCTCTCTACGGCCAAAGCCCACTTCGACTTTGAGTTGGGAAAAGTTGAATTCAAGGTCAATGGCGAGATCGTTCATGTCGATCTTGTTGTCCCCACTGGTCATGAGACTGAAGATGATGAATGTGGATGGATAGAGGAGTGTTCCTATTTGGACACTGAGATTGTTCTTGCTCATGTGGCATCTGACCCACTCGATGCCACCATTTCTCTGGCTTACACAATTGGACATGCAGAAAACATACAGTACTGGTCTGAGTGTTTGGACTCGACTCCCATCTCTCACGATGAGATTTTCTGCAAATTAGATATGGCTTGGGATGATTTAGATGCAGAGTTGTGTGCTCTTTCGTCTATGATCATGCCCATGATGAGTCCACCCTTTGAGATAATAAGCCCTTCTGGGGGGTATTCGTTATCTCAATTCCTTTCTGATAGTGACCTTCATGACATTGCAAGGAAGGTAGCTGATATGTTTACTTTGATGGAGTATTACAGACAGAATCAGTTATCTTCACACTCAGGTCACCATGAGCCTTCACCATCGACTCCGTCAGTCCAGGTTGACCCTTCACTAGCCTCACTATTGATTAATCAGAAACTTGATATGGACCTAGTGAAGTGTTGCATAGAGATCATGGCCGATGAGATTCGAGAACTGCAGTGCATGATCCCTAATGCCTCTTCCCTTGTTTCCCATGTCTCTCTCATAGAAGTTGTGTATTCCAATCACCCCATTTCTGAAAAATTGGATTTCTCGGATCTGATTGATAAGCCCAGCACTACTTCCCAAGTGGAACTTAAACCTCTCCCAAAGGACCTAAAGTATGTCTTTCTCGGCTCAGATCAGACGCTTCCTGTGATAATCGATGCCCATTTAGATGATATACAGGAATCTAGACTCGTTGAGGTTCTTAAGAGAAATTCAAGGGCTATTGGATGGACTATCTCTGATCTAAGTGGAATTAGCCCTTCTTATTGTACACACCAGATCTTCCTGGAAGATGATGCCAAAACTTCTCGAGAGCCTCAAAGACGATTGAATCCAAATTTGCGAGAAGTTGTTAAGACAGAAATCTGCAAATGGATGAGTGCAGGGATCGTTTTCCCCATCTCAGATAGTAAGTGGGTTAGCCCCCTTTCATGTGGTTCCCAAGAAGGCTGGCCTTACTGTGGTCCAGAATGACCGAGGGGAGGATATCTCTACCCGTGTTGCAACATCTTGGCGGGTATGTGTAGATTACAGGAAGTTGAATAAAGCAACCAGAAAAGATCACTTTCCTCTTCCTTTCATCGACCAGATTGTCGAAAGATTGGCAGGAAAGAAATACTTTTGCTTTCTTGATGGATATTCGGGTTATAATCAGGTCACGGTCACTCCTGAGGACCAAGAGAAGACGACCTTCACATGTCCATTCGGGACATTTGCCTTCCGGCGAATGCCTTTTGGCTTATGCAACGCACCAGCTACATTCCAGAGATGTATGCTGGCTATTTTTTCAGACATGGTGGGGGATTTTATGGAAATTTTTATGGATGATTTTTCCGTCTTCGGCGACTCATTTGATGAGACCCTAGAGTTTTTGGAGAGGGTTTTAAAGAAATGCATTGATGTTAGGGATATTTACCCAACAGACCCTGAAATCTTTCGAAATTACCTCTACGACCTTTGAAACATCGTAATTCCTCCCACGACACCGTAATCTTGCTAACCCTTACTCTACAGACCCTGTGGTTAACTCCCATCCATGTAACCGTTAGAACTAACCAAACTCTGTTATCTTCCTTTATATTATACCCATTTTAGTGGTCAAATTTACCGCAAGTGCCATTGCCTCCCACCTCACCTCCCACCCGAACGAATCCAATCGAGCGCATCAAATCAACGTAGATCCACCTGGAAAGGGCTCCTCACAACTCTCCCGCCACCAGAAACCCATCGCAGGTTTCCCTCCACAGCATCCCCTCCTCCTCCAGTTCTGGTGAACTTCACCGTGTAGCTCTTGGCCTCCTTCACACCACCAAACGCCAAGGTCGTAGGCGTCACGTCAACCTCAATACCACTAACCTCATCAACCTCCACCTTATAGCTGTCCCCCGGAGAACCCACGTTGGTCACGGTCCTGTTCACCACCACAGACTGACCACCGCCCGAAAGGGCTACGGATATGGTCGGATAGTTCAAATCCCACTGCTGGATCCTCCCCACATCCTTACAAGCAACATCCCGCCTCATGGCAGCGCTTACCTGCTCATCCGTAAGGTCGAGGCCACAGAGAAATCGCGCATAGTCGTTGGAACCCAACTCGTAGACCAGACCGGGCTCCAGTCTCTCGTTCTTGATGGGCTTGCCATCGTTGCCCAGAACGTCGGAGGTGGTCAGGATGGCCGACTTGATTGCAGCCGGGGACCAATCCGGATGAGCCTTCTTCAGCAGCGCCGCGACCCCACTTAAATGCGGGGCAGCCATGGAAGTCCCCGATATCACGTTGAAGTAGTAACTGGAATTGGAAGAACCCAACGGGTTGGAATTCCACGCGGCGAGAATGCGCGACCGTCAGGAAGCCGCACCGTCGATCTAATCTCTCTGTCGATGCTGCTTGCACCGACGGTGAGGATCCACGGTGCAAGATTGCCGGCGGTGGAGGGAGAAGGGCCGCTATTGCCAGTCGCGACACTCGGGACGATCCCCTTCTCGATGGCGGCCAACGTGCCAACTGCGAGGGGATCCTCGTGGAAGTTGGTACTGCCGCCTCCCAAGGAAAGGGAGACGACGTCGACCCCATCCTTAATGGCGGCGTCGAGCCCCGCCAATATGTTGCTTCCGGGATAGCCAAAGGGCCCGCATATCTTGTAGATGGCGAGGTGGGCACGGGGGGCAATACCTGCGAGGAGGCGCAGGAGGAGGAGGTTCCCACCTGCCCCGCCGACGATGGACCTCTGCCCTGCTGCTGCGGCCCCCTCCCGATGGGCTCCCGCCCCCACCTCCCGACCTCCGCCCTGCTGCTGCGGCCCCCTCCCGATGGGCTCCCGCCCCCACCTCCCAGCTGCTCCGACATTATTTTTTCCCTTTTTTTATTTTGGCTAATCCTAACCGTCCGATGATAATTGGTTAGGTTAACTCAAGACTAACTCAGGTATTTGACTCAAATATAGTTAATATTGACGGCAGGGTTTGTTGGGTAAGACGGAGCAAGATTACGGGGTCTAGGGAGGAATATCGATGTTTCAAAGGTCGTAGAGGTAATTTTGAAAGATTTCAGGGTTCGCTGGGTAAATATCCCTTGATGTTAATCTGGTGTTGTCTTGGGAGAAATCGCATTTTATGGTTAAGCAAGGGATAGTGCTGGGACACATTGTGTCAGAAAGAGGCATGGAGGTTGACCCATCCAAGGTAGATACCATTACACACTTACCTCCGCCTACGAACGTCAAGGGAATCAGATCCTTCTTAGGGCACGTTGGCTTCTATCGACGATTTATATTAGATTTTGCAAAAATTGCCCGTCCCTTGACTCAGCTGTTGGAAAAGGACCGTGATTTTGAGATGTCTAAAGAAGCACTTCGGTCCTTTAAGATTTTGAAGCAGGCCATCACTGAAGCCCTGATTTTACAACCCCCCGATTGGACTTTAGATTTTGAGATCATGTGTGATGCATCTGAATATGCAGTAGGGGCGGTTCTTGGACAAAGGAAGGATGGCAAACCATTTGATATTCACTACGCCAGCAAGACATTGGATGAGGCCCAACGTAATTATACTGTTACTGAAAAGGAACTGCTGGCTGTAGTCTTCTCTTTGGAGAAATTTCGATCGTACTTGTTAGGAGCTCATGTTATCATTTTTTCTGATCATTCAGCCCTCAAGTACTTGTTAACAAAGAAAGACTCTAAGCCGAGACTTCTGAGATGGATCCTGCTCCTGCAGGAATTTGATATTGAAATAAAAGATAAGCCAGGAGTAAAAAAATGTGGTGGCGGATCATCTATCTCGGCTTCCTTCTCTCCCATCATATGAGTCTTTCATTGATGCCACCCCCACTCCTATCACTGGCCAATTTCCTGATGAGTCCATTCTCACCATCAGTCAGTTACCTTGGTATGCTGATATGGTGAATTTCCTTGTCACTTCTCGACTTCCCGATCATTGGCCCAAGACCAAGAAAGAAAATTTTTGATCTGATTCACGTTGGTACCACTGGGAGGACCCCATCCATTTTAAGGAAGGGGCTGATTGCATTTGGAGACGTTGTATTCCAGAGTCTGAGATACTTAGTGTCCTTACCCACTGCCACACCTTTGGGTGTGGAGGACATCACTCTGGAAAGCGTACTACAGCTAAGATCTTACAGTCTGGTTTCTTTTGGCCGACCCTATTCCGTGATGCCCACAATTTTGTGAAGACATGCCATGTTTGTCAGACCACTGGAGGAATGTCTAGACGAGATATGATGCCCCTTACTCCTGTGCATGTGGTCGAGGTTTTTGATGCTTGGGGAATAGATTTTATGGGTCCTTTCATGGTATCTCAGGGATTTCAGTACATCTTATTAGCAGTAGACTACGTCTCCCGCTGGGTAGAGGCAATTCCCACCCGCGCTGCTGACAGCGCGATTGTCACTAAGTTCCTCAATGAAATATTCTCACGCTTTGGTTTACCCAAAGTAGTCATTAGTGACGGTGGTAGCCACTTTCTGAATGCCTCGGTGCGACGGCTTCTGTATAATAATGGAGTTGAACATAGAGTCGCTACACCATACCATCCCCAGTCGAATGGCATGGCTGAGCTTTCCAATAGAGAAATAAAGACCATTTTGATGAAGATAGTCCGGTCTGATCGGAAAGATTGGTCTCAACATCTTCCCACCGCACTATGGGCATACCGTACAGCTTTTCGTACACCTCTTGGTATGAGCCCATTTCGTATAGTGTATGGGAAACCATGCCATCTTCCAGTAGAGATTCACCATAAGTATGAATGGGCTATTCGAAAATGTAATTTAGATCATGATGAAGCTGGCAAGAAAAGGCTTTTGGATTTGAATGAGCTCGAAGAGTTGCGAGCAAAGGCATATTCAAATGATTTGATTTATAAAACCAAAATCAAGCAATGGCATGATGCTCACATTTCACGCAAATCTTTTAGTGTCAATCAAAAGGTTTGGTTATTTGATTCCAAGCTCAAACTCTTCCCTGGAAAACTCCGTTCCAAGTGGAAAGGTCCTTACACCATCTTGAATATCTATGATAATGGATCTATTGATATCTTTGACCCCTCCACTTCATCTTCTTTTCGGGTCAATGGGCAGAGACTCAAGCATGTCATTGAACCCGACGGCCCCCTTCCGGATGCCGAGTCCTTAGTTCTTCAGGATCTCTGAACCTGTACGCCAAGCTGAGGTGTAAAACAAGCGCTTATGGGAGGCACCCCATCTCTATCTTGTATTTTTTGCATATTCTCTTTTCTATTTTTCTTTACTTCCATGCTAACTACATTCCCTTGTGAATTAGTATCAGATAAGCATGGGGGTATTCCTCTTTCCACTTCTTCTTAAATCATACTAAAAAAACAAAACAAAAAAAACAAAAACAAAAACAACTAAAAAAAATCTCTCTCTGAGGAGGTCAGGTTTTCTACCATGAGGACATGGTTTCATTTAAGCATGGGGGGTGGTCATCTATCTATGTATATATATTCTAAGCTTTTTATAATCTCTTTCTTATATATATATATATATGTATGTATCATTATGTTTTGCAAAAAAAATCTCAAAATCAAAAATATGTATATTAAAAAAATGCATAAAAAATCAAAAAAAATCATCACTAAAAATATTTTTTTAAAAAAAAACTTCTTCTTCTTCGTACATATCTCCTCTTCCTTGTGAGAGTTTGGACCAAGATTTGAGGCAAAGCTTAAGGAGATTGAGTTTGATCTTGACTTTAATCTACCTAATATCCATAGAGACTCAATAGGTTTGAGAATTCGGATCCTTCAGGTCTTCTTGACTTAATTTTCCAAGTCCACAATCTTTACGCAGATTTTGACTCCCTGTGTCTAAGTTGCTCATTTTGGAGAAGAATCACATACTCTTTGATGATTGATCTACTTGAACTTAATTCACATGCACGTATCTCAACTCAAATAGGATGTGTGAAAGCGATTGTGATTATGAATGGTATCTATATGGATCCCTTTCTGGCAGCATGGACGTCTGAGGACCGAAGAGTGTGGGTTGAAATAAAGCGTCGGATGAGGAACGGTCAGTTGGCAAAAATCTTCTTCTCCTCCACCAAATAGAGCACAATGCTCATATATTGTCTACATAAAAAGAAAATTCAAAAGGAGCGGGAAAAAGATTTTATACCCGCATGAAGGTGTGCCAAAAAAAGAGAAAAAAAAGAAGAAAAAAAAAGAAGAGAGAGAAAAGAAGAAGAAGAAGCCGGCATTTCTTTTCTGTGAGACTTGGCTACACTGGCCAAGCTCAAATTGAGAGATGTGACTACACTGGTCATACTCCAAATAACTACTTCTTCCTATCTACTTCTTCGGCCAACTTACCCGAACTTAGAAGGAAATACCCCGCTCCGCGAGGAAAGAGTAGCTAGAAAGGGAATCCAAGGGTGCTGGGCATGGTTGCATAAGTTTTTATCTTTCTAAGTGGGAAGAGCTACCTATTCACACTCACAAGTTCAAGTCCGACTCGTATGTCATAAGAGGATGTGATTATGATCGAATGAGCTGAATTGACTAAGGAGTCAAACCCGCTTAAAGGTTCGTGGAACTTGGAGACTGTTGCAATTGAAATTTTGAGCCCATGCGAGTCTCGAACACATTATGAATCCAAAGGTCAAATCAAGCTTATCTCTTATTCTTTGTACAAAACTTCGTCCCAGCTTCCACGTAGGATTCTTCTTTGATGGTCTTGCTAGGGACTAGCAAGATTTAAGCATGGGGGTATGATGAGGCTTGACCTCATCGTTATAATCACTGACAAGCTTTCATTATTTGTGTTTAAAATGCATTATTATCCAAATACAAAGACATTCGAAGACTTGATTATATAATATAAGATATTCATGTATTAAGGTCTGGAAAATTATGTTGATAACTCAAGCTTATATGTACAACAAAAGTCAAATCAATCATTAAATAAATTGTTGTACCCTTTTCTATTCCCTGACGTTGGATAGCATCCAATGATTCTCATAGCAGCCCTCACGTGTTCTTTTTAATTCTTTGACATTTAATGATCTTGGGGACCCCGTTATCATCTCATGCGAGAAATCAATTTCATTTCTTTCACTCACGCAATAGCCATGGTTTATCCTTCTATTGTCCACCGTTGGATCATCTATGGTCCAACGGCCTCCCCATCATTCATGCGAAGGCATGCTCAGCCAATCCGTATTTCATACCAGCGCCATTTCCGCACTCCTATTTATTTGTGTGCACACAGTGGATCTCCTCTTGTTCTTTTCACACAAACTATACTCCAGGAATCGACATTTGCACATCTCTGCGCAAATAGCAACTGCGCATCCTCACAACAGCAGTTACGCCTACTCTCCCCTCCCATTTTTATCTCATCGACAGTTCCATTCTCGTAGCCGTTAACGAGTGCACATCAAATCCTCAAACGTGGGCTGCATCTTAGAAACTGCTCCTACGTTTCCAACAGAAATGGCTGGAGTCCTCCGCCTTCCATCGCACTCATATTTTCTTCTATAAGAACATCATATCTTTCCCCTGGAAAAGGGTCCGATCCCTAACTCCATATTCTTCTACCTTCGCAGGAGCACCGACGGTTTGAGCCGCGCATAGGGCAACGAAGAAGAGAAGGAGATAGGCTGAACGTGGACCGAGCCTGGAGCGGACTCTCGCGCGCGAAGGAGTCGAGAACCGGCGAGTTCTTCTTCTGGAGCTGCGACATCCTCACCTCGGCATAGCATTCACCATCGGTTGTGCGTGCGGGCAGTGATAGTGCCGGGAGCGCCATCATTCTGGACATTAACGGACATCGATATGTCCGTTTTATCCCAGCCACTGTCGTCACTAAACCCAGCTATTCTCGTTGCGCTCGTGTTCGGGTGATAGCCATCTACATCCAGGAAGCTTCTATGTGGTGACGACATCTTGTCCCTTATTTTTTTGTGTGTTGTTTACATTTCATAGTGAACTATTTAATTATGTTGTGAAAGTTGTTCTTTTGATTCAAGAAGGCTTATGGCCACCGTTGTCTTTGATCATAGGTTATTTCTCTTTTGCTAAAAAAAGTCATTATGTTTGTTTGTAAAAAAAATCCACTATGCTCATATCTACAAGTTGTGAATCACCTGAAGTAACCATCTTCCCTTATTGAACTAAGTGATGATCTTTTTGAGATGAAATAGTTTTTTTTATGGTGGTTAACTAGGTGATTAAGTGTTTTGTTTTAAAAAAATAGATTAGCATAGTGTTTAAAAAAAATCGGAAATTAGAAAACAAAAAAAATGCTTGATAAAAAATTGCAATAACTGGTTTTTGAAGTTGAGCATTATCTTTCATGTTGAGTTTGGATCATTGAAATTTTACCGTGTCCCTGTGGTTCGACCTTGTGCTCATCATTATACAAGTAAAATTTTGAAATTAGTTAATGTTTTAATTGGTTGAATTGCGGTTACAACGACACTAAAATCACTTAATTTCACCTTTTAAAACAGCTAAGAAGCCCGTTAATCAGTCGTCGCATGAGTTCCAACGACGGTTGAACCCGAATCTTCGAGATGTGATCATGAAGGAAATATCGAGGTGGTGGAGCGCCGATTTTATCTACCCCATCTCCGACTCTAAATGGGTTAGTCCATTACATGTGGTGCCCAAAAAGACGGGCATCGCTACAGTGGTGAACGAGTCTGGAGAGGAGATCGCTACCAGAGTGCCCACTTCTTGGAGGGTCTGTGTGGACTACAGACGACTGAATGAGGCCACCAAGAAGGGTCACTTCCCGCTGCCCTTCATTGATCAGATCATCGAGCGGCTAGCTGGGAAGAGTCATTACTGCTTTCTTGACTGGTACTCTGGATACAATCAAGTGGCCATTGCGCCCGAAGACCAGGAGAAAACGACATTCACCTGTATGTTTGGGACTTATGCTTTCAGACGGATGCCCTTTGGTCTATGTAAAGCTCCGGCGACATTCCAAAGGTGCATGTTGTCCATCTTCTCGGACATGGTGGGTGACTGTTTAGAGGTCTTCATGGATGACTTCTCGGTCTATGGCGACGGGTTCGATTCTTGTCTTGACTGCCTAGACCGTGTGCTTCAGCGCTGCATAGAGGTCAATCTTGTGCTATCTTGGGAGAAGAGTCACTTTATGATGACTCAAGGGACGGTCCTTGGTCATATCGTCTCCAACAGGGGCATGGAGGTCGATCCGGCCAAGGTGGATATCATCAGAAAACTCAATCCACCGTCCAACCTGCGTCAGTTGCGGTCTTTTCTGGGGCATGTCCGTTTCTACCGACGGTTCATTCAGGACTTCAGTCGTATTGCCCGACCGCTCACTGATTTGCTGACAAAAGACGCCGAGTTTATTGTCAATGATAAGTGTTTGGCGTCTTTCGAGACTCTCAAAAATATGGTTGTTTCAGCTCCTGTCCTTAGCCACCCGATTGGTCTCTCCCATTCGAGATCATGACGGATGCTTCAGATTTTGCCGTTGGGGCTGTACTTGGACAGAGGAGGGATGGATTACCTTTTGCCATTCACTACGCCAGCCGTACTTTGGATGCCGCTCAGTGGAATTATACTGTAACTGAGAAAGAGATGCTGGCCGTAGTCTTTGCTCTTGATAAGTATCGATCGTATATTCTTGGATCTAGGGTGACAATCTACACTGATCACACCGCCATCCGGTACTTAATGGCTAAGAAGGATGCCAAAGCACGTCTCACCAGATGGATCCTTCTACTCCAGGAATTTGATATTGAGATTAAGGACAAGCCTGGAGTCAAGAATGTGGTGGCAGATCATCTCTCCAGATTGGAGAATCTTGAGGAATCTGAGCCCAGTGCACCTATCACAGAAACATTTCCAGACGAGGCGATCTTGGCGGTCACCTCACTCCCATGGTATGCTGACTTTGTAAACTATCTTGTAGCCAAGACAGTCCCTCAGGGTTGGCCCAGGCAGAAACTTGAGACCTTCCTAGCTAAGGCCAAGTTTTACCATTGGGAGGATCCCGTCCTTTATCATGAAGGAGGGGATAGTATCTGGAGGAGGTGTATTCCTCAAGAAGAGCAGCATAGCGTCCTCACATACTGCCACAAGCTTGAGGAAGGAGGACATCATTCTGGAAAGAGGACAGCACAGAAGGTGCTCCAATCCGGTCTATGGTGGCCTACTCTCTTCAAGGATTCTGATGAGTTCGTGAAGAGATGTACTGACTGTCAGAAGATGGGAACCTGCGGACAGAGAGACATGATGCCCATGCAACCCATTCACTTCTGTGAGGTTTTTGATGCATGGGGGATTGATTTCATGGGCCCATTTCCTAAAAGTCAGGGATTCGAGCATATTTTGCTTGCTGTGGATTATGTCAGCCGATGGGTTGAGGCTATCCCCGCCTGAGCCGCAGATGCTAAAACCGTGTGCAAATTTTTGAGGAAAAATATCATTTCACGGTTCGGGGTACCGAGAGTCTTGATTTCAGACGGGGGGTCTCATTTCATCAATGACAAGGTTAGGACCCTTGCAGACGAGTTCGGCATTGACCATCGGGTTGCCACTCCATATCACCCTCAGACTAATGGTCTTGCCGAAGTCTCGAACCGGGAGATAAAAATAATCTTGCAGAAAGTAGTCCGCCCAGACCGAAAGGATTGGTCACAACTTTTGGACTCGGTCTTGTGGGCTTATCGGACTTCTTTCAAGAATCCATTGGGGACATCTCCCTTTTGACTCGTCTATGGCAAGCTGTGCCATTTGCCAGTGGAGATCAAGCACAAATCTTTTTGGGCAGTCACTGAGTTGTTGTTAGATCCCGAGAGTATAGGAGAACAAAGAAGAGCAGAATTGGCAGCCCAGGAAGAACTGAGAGACACAGCCTTTTCCAACAGCCTACAGTACAAGGAGAAAGTGAAGACATGGCACGATTCGCATATCAGCCATAAACAGATTGAGCCAGATCAGAGAGTATGGTTGTTTGATTCCAGGCTGAAATTATTCCCAGGGAAGTTGCAGAGCAAGTTGAAAGGTCCTTATGTGGTCAGGAAGGTACATGACAATGGCAGCATCGACATATCCGAACCGTCATCTTCCTCTACCTTCCGCGTCAATGGTCAACGCCTGAAACTATATCTTGATCATGATCCGCCGACCATTGATGTTGCCCCCATTCTTCTAGTATGAGATGTGTCCTTTGACTCATATCATCTGCATCTCATACATGGTGATCACTTCTATCTTCCGCTGTACAGATCATATGTCCATATCACTCTTTCATCTGTTGATTTATTTTTTTCTTCTTTTCCCCTTCTACCTTCTTCATCTATCAAAAAGGTGCCGCCCTTGTAGACAGTTTTCCATACTTAGGACGTACTTTGTCCTAAGTATAGGGGGGCGTGCACCCTGAGTATTTCCATTCTTTGATCCTCTCCATTGTCTCCTCTTCTTGTCTATACTTAGGGATATCTTACCCTAAGTATAGGGGGAGACAATCTGAGTACGATCTGTTCATTCCCACCCTTGACCCTCCCTGCTTTGTATACAGTCTGCTATACTTAGGATTATTTGATCCTAAGTATAGGGGGGACGGTCAACTTCTCATTTATTCATTCATTCCTTTATTGATTCGTTTATTCTTTAGACTTGCCTATACTTAGTACGAGTTATGTCTTCTCTTTTCTCTTTGATCTATGAGGACATAGCTCAAGCTAAGTATAGGGGGGGTCGTATATACTATGTATATACTTTAGCCATAACTCGTACTTTCGTATGTTCTTAATAATATGGCTAATTATTCTTTAAAAAATTCATTAAAAATCTTTAATGAAAAGGTGTTCTGTTCCTCAAATTCTTTTTGTAATTACTGATTAATAAATCAGGTGAAAATGTTTTTTTGCAAAATGTTTGAAAAATAGTTTGAAAATCTTTGTGAACATTTATTGAAAACTATTTGCAAAACATTTTGTTACATGTTTTCAACCTTTGTAAAAATGTGTGTTGTATAAAATTTATTTTCTTTGTGTGAAATAAAATGTTTGAAAAAGGATTTGCAAATGGTTTGAAAAATGGTTGCAAAAATCTATGAAAAATCTATATATACTGTTTGGAAAACCGATTGCAAAATGATTTTCAAATGTGTGTACATGTTTGTAAAATGTTTGTAAAAACTATTTTGGACTATAGTTTTCAAAATTGTGTGAAAAAGCTTATGTCAAATAAGTTTGAGGAATATTTACATCACACCAAAACCCATTATATATATATGTATAAAATTGATCACTTACCCTTGTAAAGTCTTAAAAATCCACTTCTTGTATATATAAGAAGCACTCCCGTGTACATAGTTTTCATCTAGTTTTCAGCCAAAACTTTTTCTTTTTAAAAATCCCAAAAACATTTGCAAAACTAAAATCCAAAAACATCTGAAAAAACTTTTTGAAAAAAAATGCAAAAAGAACTCCAAAAAAGTGGTGGGTCGGATTGAAAATTTAATAACCCCACCGGAGTGTATATAGTCCAATAAAGCAAAAGCTTATAGTATCCATGTTACATCTCATGAAGCTTGCAGCGGGAGACTTAGCTACACTGGTTGAGCTCCCAAAATTCTATACCTCTTATTCCCCCTCTTCTTGGGCCAGTTGCACTTGAACTTAGAAGGGAATACCCCGCTTCTCGAGGAAAGAGTTGCTAGACCGAGGCATTAGAGTTACCGGGTTGGAGGAGGTTGTTTCTTTGTTACTTCTGAGGTGGGGAGCTACATATCACTTACACTGTACGAGTCTGACTCATAGTCATAAGAGTTTGCGTATGAGTTGAAGTATTTCTGACCTGGCTATTGAGGAGACTTGGACAGAGTTTTGGGATTCTCAAGGACTGTTGGATTTCAAATTCGGTTCTCACTAAGGTTCCGACCGCACTAAAATTCCCAAGGTCCGACTTAAGCTCCAAACTTTGATTTTGTGAAGACAAGTTTGATAATCAAATAAAATCCAAGTTCTTTTTTTCTTTTCTTTCTTTTTCTTTTGCACTTATTGCATAAGTGTTTGCTAGGGACTAGCAAAGGTAAAGTATAGGGGGATGATGAATCCACATTTCATCATTTTTATTCTATCATTTTGGCATCAAAAACCCTAGCAAATGCCTGTAAATACCCTTTATTTCATCATCTTAGCATTCATGCATGTGCATCTAAACAGTGTATAAATTACTGTAATTAAGGCCAAAATTATAGAATAAATAAAAGAAAAGAAAAAGAATAAAAATATTGTAGATATTTTATGACCCGAAACCCCGAGACCTAGGCATCTTGATGAATAGGTCGACAAGGAATAAAGTAGGGGAGATAAGGGCCAAATACCTACATTTACTAATTCATTCGTTATTCAGTTTGGGACCTATTTTTGGTACCACTTTTTATACATCAAATAAAGAAACTTTGTACATGAAAGTTGTAGATAAATTAATGAAGAAAAATATAGAATTTATTTCACTCAAAAATAATATACAGATAAAAAGTTATGGTCTGAATAAAAATCCAGAATCCCAACTTCCCAGACCCGTATCTCATGACTGACAACTCCAAATGTAGCAAACTCACCTTTAATTGTATATAGAATAAAATAATCTATCCAATGGTGGTGGTTTCGCATTTGGCGGAGCTACAGTTTGAAAGTTGACTTTTGGACCCACATTGTATAGTTGTACTGATTAAAATATTCAATTTATTATTTATTCATTATTTTTGTATTTTTATATTTTTATAATGTTGTGAATATTACTTATAATAATTTTGTGCATTAAAATCAGAATAAAAGTACAAAGGAAACTCAAAATAAAAATAAACAAATATATATCATACAGGTATAATACCTATACTCATACCTATATAACATACTCTTCTACTTTATTAATTATACAAAACACATCAGAAAAATAAAATAAAAATATATCTACATGCATAAAAGTATTTTATAATTTTAGAAAATAATAAATAAAAATTATAAAATTAAAATACACAAAATAAAAATAAAATACTAAAATACGTAGATATTATACCTATATAGGGCTAAAAAATAAACTTGTAAAAATATACTTCATAAAATAAATTAAAAATCATAATAAAATACTACATAAAATAAGGAATATTTTTTTATTAAATAATCATAATTTAATTCGATTGTTTTCTATTTTTAAATGAATTAACAAAATAAAAATTCAGGGTTTTTCCTGGTTGGTCCACGTGGACCAACCAGGAGGCGTCAACAGTTGACCCCAGTCAACTGGTCGCCCTACCCCCTGTAGCCCGTGTCAGGCTCGGTTTTTGAGCCATTTTCTTGGCTTTTTCCCAGCCAAATCTTTCACCCTTTCGTCTCGAATCCTTCTGCAAATCTCTTCCTCTACCAACCATCTTGCCCGCCTTGCGATTGCATTGGAGATCGCATCACTGAGGCGCCCCAGATCTCTTGATCTTTGGACCCCTGTCACCTCGGGTCAAACCCGATATAAGCAACCCCTCTTCTTTGAATTCAAATTGAGTCCCCTTGGTCCACCCCTCTCCGCCTCTCTAGTGCTCTGAGCCTTGCTGGAGGTGACAGCTCCACCGCGAGCTTCTCAGCCAGGGCGAACGAGGTCGAGGACGACTCCAGCACCTCCCGCAAAACCGACGGTCGAGGTATCTTCTTCCCTCTGGTTCCGGCCATTGAGGGCCCCCTCTACCATTTATTTCTTGCTCATTAGCTTAGCCATAGTCTTAGGAACATCAGCCCCCAAGAAACTTAAAGTTTCATCGATTCATTCGCCAAATCGTACCCCCTCGCCGGAGCGCACCTCCGGCCAACCATCGCCGCTTCGCTCCACACACCCCCACGTACATCCAAGGGTCCAGGCAGTTTTCCCTGGACCTTTGACTCTTTTTGTAGGTCAACGCGAACTTGAAGGCACCTGGAGTCCGAGTTTTGAGCTCGCCGGAGCTAACGCAGCTTCCCAGCTCTGCCAGCCCCCAGTGAGCACCACGGTCACCGCCGTGGCTTTTGACGGCTCCAGGAGGTAGATGAAGACCTCAGGATGCTCCACGTCCATTTTGAAGCCTCGACGTCGCCGGAGGACCGAGATCGGGGGCAGCGAAGTTCACCCTCGCCGGGGTTCTTCGCTGTTCTTCCTCTCCACTTCCCAACCGTTGGATCTTGGAGCACGCCCAGATAGCACAGCAGCCGTTGGATCTCCTCGCGCCTCCACAGTTGGTCGCCCTTGGAGATCTGATCGCAGCTGCACATCCACGAAGCGTCATCGGCCGTCCAGAGTGCGTCACGTGTTTAAGTGGCTCCCCATCCGCCGTTGGATCCGCGTGCCAAGGGTATTTTACACTTACACCCATACGCATTTTGTATTTACATTTTGGTCTAAAAACTTTCGTCTGCAGTGTAAAAGTTTTGTAATATTTGCAAAAAGAACCTCGTCTTTATTTTAAGTGCATTCAGGTCCTCTGCCACGTCACCTCACGTGACCTGTACACGTGAGGTGAGGGCATTTTGCATAGAGGCCCTCGGTCTTTGTTGTATTTCATTGCAGTACCAAAACTTGGATATTAAGTGTTACATTTTTGGAAATTTTGCAAGTTAACCCCTGGGGTTTTGAAAATCACATTTTGGTCCCTGTTAGGCGCGTACCAGTCACGCGCCCTGGGGGCATTTTACATCGATACCCCTACGGGTTTTGTAATTAATGTTTGGCCCTGAAAATCGAATACTTAGTTCAAACTTTTGTGAAAAATTTCATATTTGCCCATGGATGTTCTGATATTTGCACTTATACCCCTGTCAGGCCTGTTTAATATTTGGATGCTTGTTCTAGTTATTTAAATTATCATTTTAAGTCCAAAAATTCCACAAAAAT
Organism: Ottelia alismoides; assembly: GCA_037367405.1. NCBI lineage: Eukaryota > Viridiplantae > Streptophyta > Magnoliopsida > Alismatales > Hydrocharitaceae > Ottelia > Ottelia alismoides. Next base: position 95,672 of record JAZKJV010005320.1, on the reverse strand, counting down.
AGAGTTAAGGTCCTGTTTACTTGCATGTGCACGCCATATTTTTACATTGCATTTTTATGGCATTTTCACATTTATTAAAAATTAAAAACATGCATTTATTTCACTGTTTGTATTAGAAAACCCATAAAAATTATAAAAGCGTTTTGAAAAATTCCAAAAAAAATTATATTTTGTGTGTTTTACCATTTTCTAGTGTCAGCCCAAAAATCACTAAAAATCTCAAAAGAAAAACCTCAAAAATTCAAAAATACACAAAAACTTCAAAAAAATATGTAAAATCAAAGAAAACTCAGAAAGATACAAACTCAGTTCCTGTTTGTTCTATATTCCATTCTCTTTATTTGAAAATTAGTGTGAAAAATTTTGGTTGTTGTTTGCTATTCTTAATTCCTAATTTCCTCACAGCCAGCACCTTTTTCATTGTTTTGTCTTATTTCAGTATTTAAAAAAAATACCAAAAACACTTTGAAAAATACCTAAAAAATCACAAAAACAGTAAAAAATCCTAAAAGTATATGTTGGTTGAACTCTATCTGCTGGTTCTTTTTGAGATTTTCTTTTTTATGCCCCTTAGCCAAGTGGAGTGCTCGGGGAAAGGGGACTATAGGGTCCTTTTCAGATGAAGGACTAGGAGAGGGTCTGGAATGCTCACGAACAGCAGAATCCACACATACATCATCAAGCAACACATGTGGATCCGAAAATAATAAACCCTTTCTTTTATTTGCGGAAATGTCCTGAGATACATGCACAGAAGGAGAAACAACAAGACTAGCAGAACAGAAAATGATGGCCTCAGTGCCACCCTCGGCATCTAGACTCGCGGCGTCAGTACCGTGCCCTGGCTCAGCAACTGTAATGGTGGCGTCAGTGCCACCTCCTCCAACTGGTGAAGCGACGGCCTCAGTACCATCGGCTGGATCAACATCCTTGGTGGCATTAGTACCACCGACATCATCTCTAGTGGCATCAGTACCGCTCTCCTCCTCGCCTGGCGCTCCTGAAGTGGCATGGGATCGTCGCTCAGACACGACGCCACTTGTTGGCATCCTATTGCTCCTAAGTGTAACAAAGTCAGCATCAAACATATATGCATTCATATCACCAAGTGAAGCACTAGGAGTGGTAATCTCAGTGAACTCTACCTGCTCAGACTTCCTCTTGAGGTTCTTCGGATTCGACTCGATATGGGCAGGGATGGCAGCCTTCCCTCTCACTATCTCCCGCATCTCCTGGCGGAACTCATCCATCTCCCATCGAAAAGTAGCCTGCTGCTTGGTCATGAGGCGGGCTAGATCATCAAGTGCTGGATTCTCATAGGTCGGCCCATGAGAACCTGACGGGTGGCCTCGCTGGTAGTGAGGTTACTATTGTTGATACGGGTGAGAGGGGTACTGCTGATAATACTGCTGTTGTTGAGGCTGCTCTCGCCTCCAAGATTGTCCCTGCTGATAGGGACGAGGACCATATTGCTTGTGATGGGATGGTTGTTGTTGCTGGTGTACTGGGGGTTGGGGCTGCTGGTGCTGCTCACGCTGCTGGCCATACTGGCCACCCTGAACTGGAGGCTGATGCTGGGAACTGGTTCCTCCGGCCATCCAGCAGAATCCGGGATGATCTCGTCGGATACCGAGCTGGGGTCGGTTATACCAAATCCCGTTGACATCCATCAACAGCTCATGCTCATAGGCGGGTGGAGGGAGTACTGACAGGGGCTGATCCGGATGATACACCACCATCTAAGTGTCCTGGGATGGTGGTGGCTGGTAGAACTGCGGTGGCCGTTGGTATGACTTCGCCTGTACAAGGTGGACCTATCTAGGCTGACTGGAGTGCTGGGACGAGCTACCACTACTGCTCGGATCTCCTCATGACCTGTGACGGGGCTGAGAAGCCGTTTGTGCCTCCTGGAGACACATGAGTTATGTCTTCAGGTCCCTCAGCATCTGTGCCATCTGATCCATCTGCGATATGCCCTGACACTGCTTCTTCTCAATCAACTCGATTCGGTCCAGCTTCTCGCTAATGATGCCCATGTCTGCGGCTATAGACTCTGCCTGTGCGGCTGTCGCGGACGAAGTGGAAGGACCAGCATCAACCCGTGCTATCCTCTGAAACTGCACGGCCTATGGCTGAGGACATCCCTGAGTGTAGAGGCGGGTCTGGGACATCACGATGTAGTCCTCGGCCATCTCCTCATAGATGGCTCAGACCTGATCCTCATCCTTGGAGAAGTAAGAACCGCGACAAGAAGCATTCACCAGGCCATGCATCTCTGGTGTCAGTCCTCAAAAGAAGCTCTGAACTAGGTTCGGCTTCATGGTATCGTGGTCCGGGCATCTATCGGTAAGCTTTCTAAACCTCTCCCATGCCTCGTGAAACTGCTCGTTGGGGAGCATGGAGAAGTTGCTGACTCGTTGCATTGGTCCACCCGAGTGGATAGTATTTGTTCAAGTACTCGGTGCGGAGCTGCTCCCTGGTGTACACAAATCTTTTCCAAATACTTCAGCCAGTTGGCTGCTCCGTCAACAAGGGAGAAAGGGAAGGCAATCATTCGAATGGTGTCCTCGTCCACCTGCCGATCGTGAACGGTGCTGCAGATCATCTCAAACTCTTGGAGATACAGATGGGGCTCCTCAGTGGCGAGCCTGTAGAAGCGGGGAAGAAGCTGAAGTGTCTGTGGGGGGAACTTGAAGTCCCCCACGATCGCTGGAAGAACGATCCACCAGTGCGTAAGCGTCGATCCAGGGTTGTGCAACTCCCGCATCGGTCTCGGCTGATCTGCTGCTGCTGTCGGCTGGACCGACTCCTTGGCTAATATGGGTCCCTCTCTCCCGCGGCTCTCGGCTGCTCTCGTGCTATCCTCAGCCTCTCCATCTCTCTCCTCATCTCCACCATGAAGGCTCCCTGATCTCGTATCTGGTGCTGCATCGTCTCGAGGGAAGCCAACATGGTGTTGTTGATCGCACCCTGGTCCAATACGTATGTCGTCGTCTTTGGTCGCTGACCCTCGGTGCGCTCCTCACTGTTGGCCATGGTCTCTGCAAAGGCAAAAGACCCAAACTCAGGTGTCGATAAATCATTTGTCTGATGTCTCTCATCTGGCACCGGTATCCCTGGACTAGTAGAAGGGTGGTCAAGGGGGAACAGGGCGGAATCGAACTCGGGTTCGGAGAGCGGGTCTCGGCTCTCACGAACCAACCTTGATGAATGGGCCGGAGTGCTAAAAAGCGGTGCAGCCAGAGGCTGCCTACGAGACCTCCTGCCCATCATCTTGATCCGAGGAGTCAGGCGGATGAGATCTAGAAACACACAAGATGAGCAAACAAACCCCCGATTCACCTACGCAACGCGGAGATGAAGACCGAAAAGGTTCGGACAATTATCTTATCAATTTTTTTAGGTGATCAAGTCAGTCTATCAGAGCGGTTATGCGAGCTGATGGGAATCTAATCCTCCCAACAGACTGTCTTATATAAAAGGCCAGTATTCTGATCGGAGATCGGATATGGCTCTAGCCTAGTGTGCAGGTCACTCTCTCGCTCATCCAAACCAGACAATGAGGGGGTTGCTCTCACCAAGGCAAATTTTTAGGTGAGGTGTCTTTTTGGATCGAGTGTGTTTAGCAGTCCCAATTTTATAGTTTTTCTTTTTTATGTATCTTTCAATGCAAATAATGCCTAACGAATTTTTCGGTTCTCCTGATTATTTAAGTCCGAAAACAAGGGGAGAAGATGAAAAAACCGATGCGCGAAGAAATCAATGATGCATGCAGAGTAAGAGATGCGTACCTGACTCCAGCAGTCTACATGCAGAGTGATCCGCGCATAAAAGTAAAGACTGAAAATAAACTATCTATATGATGCACGAGAAACCAGCCTTAGACAAAGCAATTTCTACACGATAAGATCGAACAGTAGCCGGGTACTCAAACTTAAGTCCGGAGTCCTATCTTGGGAGCCACTCGATGTCCGCAACAACGGATCCTGCACGCGTTGTATGTGACTCCTCAAGGCACATGGACTAGAGTCTAAGTAATCCAGCTTTTTCTTGTGAGTTAATTAATTAGATCCAATTACGATCTAATAGGTGCATGTAGATAATTAGGGTTTGGATCCTAATCAATCACGTCACAATCAGAAGAAAATCCTAAGCTAAGGCCAAAACCGTGTAAATCAGACAGGCAGTTATAATAAAATACGAGAAAAACTCAAACCCGACGAAAAACACGGTGACGTCCCCTGAGCACACCGGTGCTCAGCGAAATAGACCCGGTAGTCACCGAGAAAGTCCAAGTGTCTGTCCTTGTATTATTACAATAATAGTCCTGCTAAAAATAAAACTAAACTACTCTACACTAATCTACGGCTATCAGCGATTATTTACGGCTATTCCGTAGCTCCCGCACTCCTGCTCGGCTCCTCGCGCTCTCATGTGGCTCTATGCAGAAAAGAGCCGCCTCCGACTCCCGCAGTTGCTTCAGCTTCTGAAAAAGCTGCCTCGGTCCTCGGGCCCTCGCAAGAAATCAAATAAGAGTGTATCAGATACATATTATTATAAAAATATGCAAAGAAAATCAGAGCAAAAATATCTACAAATATCTACAGAAAAGCTACAAAAAAGAAAACCGCGAAGAATAAAAAACAACTACTAAGTTGTACTCCCCGACAACGACGCCATTCTGATGAGCCGAAAAATCCCACAAAATCCGGGTAAGGAAAAAATCAATCAAGGGTCGTTGCGACCCGGATCTCGCAGATCAGACTCAACAAGAAAACTAGACCACCAAAATGAGAATAATCAGTCCAAAGCCGAATAAGCGGTCTTGCTATTTATTTAACTTGGTATAGCGACCAGGGTCAAACTCAAGGAGCACGGATTGGCCATGTGGCTATGAAGTAGTCAGAAAATGAATAAAGTAATAAAATGTATTTTTGGTGGATTTTATATTTTTAAATTTTTTTATGATTTTTAATTATGAAGGAAATATGAAAAGAAGGCAAAAAAGCACACAAACCACAATTTATTAAAGACTCCAAAACAACTCAAAAAATTCAAATAAAATGATTTTTGCATTTTATAGGTTTTTAAATGTTTTTGATAATTTTATCAAAATGTTGTGATTTTTAGTTGATTTTATAAAAATAGAAAAAGGCTGAAAATCAGAATCAATGTGCAGCCATATTTGAAAGGCTAATTAAAAATATGTAATTAACCTCTAAAAATCTGAAGACAATTTTTATGAAAACTATAAATAGAAACTATGCTATAGAAAGAGAAATTACATTTTTTTAATCTTTTAGAATTTTTAATGATTTTTATAAGGTTTTTAGGCCTTTTCTATTTTTAGGTGTTTTATATATCCAAATGAAGTGAAAATTGGTCTGAAGTAGTAAACAACAAAACAACCAATACCTAATTTTTTTTGTAATTTTTAGATGAGTTTTTATATTTTTAGGGGATTTTATAATTCAAACAGTGGCAAAAACAAGGGTTTTTGAATTTTTAAAAATGTAAAAATAACTCAGAAATTTCCCGAAAAATTAGCAAATTTTTTTCACAATGGCAGGAGTTACATATCCAAATTTCACCAAATTTGAAGTTTATTTGATATTTTATTCAACCACTACAAGGGGCACATCACACATTGACCTAAGTGCAAAGAAACAAAGTTCTGGGGCCTAATAGATAACACATGTACAAACCACAGGGCCAAAGTTGCAAAAAGCCAGATAAACACGAGGCACGCACGTGATGAACACACCGAGGGGTATTTATGTAATTCCTATTTATAAAATATCAATCCATAACAACCAGAAAGTTCAAGCCCCTTACATGCAATTTACCCAAAAACTCTCGTCTCGAAGCACGTGTTGCACACACACAGGGACTAAATCGTAATTTCTCAGAATAGTAGGGTCCAAAGTGCAAATTACCCAAACTAAAAACAACTGTATAAAATATTTACAAGACTAAATTATAAATACAAAAAGAACAGGGGCTTAAGTGATATTACCCCATTATTAAGATCCACGGCTGAAGGGGGCCATGTGGAAGATCTGACGGTTGTGGTGCACGGGTGCCTCTTCGACAATGGACGTCTCGGATTCGATCCTCAGATGGATCAACGGTCGCAAGCCTCCTGCAAATGAAGGGCTAAGATCAAATCTAGAGCGGGGAGGCTCAATCAACGGCTCTGGAGGGTCCCGGATGAACTGCTCGTCGGCGAACTTCGCCGGACTACCGTGCGTACTATGGTCCTCCTCTGGTGCTGTTGAGATGGGCAAATCGTCTCTCTTGGTCTTCCGCAGCTGATGAGGTACTCCAATGGGGCCGGGAGGACCTAGAGGGTCCTCGACAACGTCGAGCACCTGAAGCTCCTATCCTGAGTGGATGAGCCTCCATATGAGGCTCTCAAGCCGTGATACCTGCACAGGAAGCAAGAGGGGTCGAGGGCAAACCTCGACCCATTAACGGGCGAAGGGGGTGATCGGATGAGGCGGAGCGAGGGTCTCCGGCGAAGCGACGGCGGAGGAGACCTAAGTCTTGGTTCAGGGGCGAACCAAGATGATCGGAGGGGCGTAGAAGGTGTAGATTGGTCTCCTGAAGGTGATGGTCAAGTCAGAAGGGGAAATGGTCGATCGGAGTGTGGTGGATCGGCCGCAGAAGGCCGACGGTGCAAAATCGAAGAATCAAGATTAAAGATACGCTATGGGCTAAAGAGGCTACCTGATGATCGAGAGCATCTGTGGGGGAGATGCTGCGTCTCCTGGGGTCATTGCCTCAATGGAGCGATGCCTCCAGAGGCTCGAGCTCACCGATGGGCGGAGCACGACGGCGAAGACCACTGGACCAAGGGCTAGAGCGCCTCTTTCCTACCTGCTACACCTCCTACGGCTTGATGTCACTCAAGGCAAGAAGGTTGAGGTCCTGGGAGTCGAAGACGGTGGCCGAAGGTGCCTCAAATGGCAGAAGGAGGCGACGCTTTATACTGGTAGGGATCCGGGAAGATGGGAGTCGGGCGCGCAATCCAAAGCTCGGACCCCTAGAATGAACCTCGGGCATGGATCATGGATGAATCGTGGATAATCGGGGCTCGGGGTTTTAGGAGATAGTAATCGGATTAGGGCGCGATAATTTGGAGAAGTCGGGTAGGCACAAAGATCCGCCTAGAAGTGGTCCTGGGGGGAGAGTTGACCGGGGGTCAACAATTCCCGTGGACCAATCAGATTATTCCTTTTATTAATTATTTGTAAATTCATTTTAAAATAGTAAATGATTTTATTTCAAAATATTTTCAACCTAAAAATGTTTATTATTTTTCAAAGTATTTTTTATTGATTTTTATTTATTTTTCTGAAAAATAAATTATGTATGTACATAGTATTATATTATATACAGGTATATGTACCTATGTATTTTTTATTTTTATTTTTAATCGTTTATTTTTGTAAAAGTATCCCTATTTTATATTTTATTTATTCACAACATAAAATGTGGGATTCAAAAATAAATTTTTTATTTTTTATTATGTATTTACAAGGGTAAAATAAATATATATAGGTACATATATACATGGTATATACAAGGGGAAAAGTGAGAATTTATTTTTGATTTATTTTTATTTTTCTTATTTTTATTTTATTTTATAGATATATACACATTACGAGAGATACATAAATACTTTTATTTTTATGAAAATAAAATATATACATTAAGAGGGGGTTTATGTACAAGGCTGAGTTACCCCATCTCTCTCTACTCATTTTATTTTGCGGTCAGGCCCATATTGAGCCCTCCCTTGGGTTTGGGTCACTCAATTTTATTCTAAATATTTCCCTCTTTTCTTTACTTCTTTATTCCTTTATTTTTGTGCAAAAACATGCTAATTATTGTTATTTACATGAAGAATGCATTTTGATGTTTTATCATATTTACAACTAATTACATGGTATTTTACCAAGGTTTCTAGCTAAAATAAAGGAATAAAGAGTGATGAATGGTGATTCATCAATCGACACGGCTGTAAGTGCAGGGGGTGGCCTGTAGTGGAAAAGGGGGTCGGCCACTTGCTGTGTGTTTTTCTATTTATTTTTTGATTTTTTGTTGATTTTTTTAATTTTAATTTTTATTTTTTAGTTTTCTTAAAAAAGAATTAAAAAATGCAAATATACAATGGTGTGGTGATGTAATATGATTAAGATGAAGATGGTATGTTGGAGGTGATTATGTGGTGGTGAAAAAACAAGGAAATAAAATGTAGATAAAATAAAATAAGAAGAGAAATGAAAGAAACTTGCCTGAGGTTTGCCGGATTTGCGGAGAAGCTATGCTAGACTCCTATCGTGGCCTCGATCTGATTGGTAAAATAAAATTCAGAGAAGCTATGCGAGCTTGATGGGAAGCTCGTAACATTATAATGATGGTCGTCATGGATCTCGCCTGAAGGAGGTCGTCACTTGAGGGAGGTGATAAGCTGTTGTCACCAACACCACATTTCAAGCCCTCTTCTTTTTCTATAAGAATAACGGATGGGGAAAAATGAGGATGAGGAGATGAATATAAAGAAGAAGAATGGGAAGTTGGAGAAAATGAAGGTAGAGGAAATGGAGTGGAATGAGAGGTTATTAGAAGATGGTGGAGTTGAATGGTAGAGTGAGAGATTAGAGTAGAGAAAATAAAAATAAAAAGAAACTAAAAGTTAGCTACTAAAAAATAAAATAAAAAGAAAATAGAATGGAGAATTTACAAAAGACAACACCACAAAACAAACAATATGTACACATTTTTTACTTTTCTAATTTTATTTTTTTGTATTTTTAATAAATAATTTTTATAACATAAAATAAAATACTAGAAATGAAATACAACACAAAAATGATTTTATGGATTTTTTACTAATTAAGAAAAATAAATAAAAATTGAAGAAAGAAAGAATATTTACAATATATACAATGTACACCTAGGTTCCAAAATCCACATTTTGCAAACGAGCTCCGATTTTAATGAAACCACTTTCATTGGATAGATAATTTTCCAACTTAAACTTTAAAAGTGAATTTAGTGAATTTAGAGTCCATATAGAGCTAGAATTTGGTCAGGAAGTTGGACTTTACAACTTTTTCTCTTTGGGAACTAGGAATATTTTTTGCGATGAAATTTATTTTCTATTTTCTATTTTCTATTTTCTATATATTTTTATAAACAAGTTAGAGAAAGAATTATCCGAAAAGGACTTGAAATGAATTTATTAAAAATACATGAAGTTTTTGGCTATTTATAGGTAAAAAACTCATTTATTTTCTGACTTTTATTATTAATTTATTTTGTACAATATAATATATAATAAATAATATATTTTATTTACAAGATTCATTTTATTAATTTATTGATTTTATGGATATTTATTTGAGATTTTACTTAAGAATTTTGTTAAGATCAATATATTGAGATGATGTACCGTGTATTCATCACCCCCTGTACTTAAGCTTTGTTAGTCCTCGTGCAAACAAGGAATGAATAAGTTGGATTAACCACTGACTATGCATGTGAATACAAGACTTGATCTGTTAAAGAACTCTCGATTTTAGATATCCTAAAATTCTAACATGAACCAAGCTGTAGTTAAAAGGTATCCAATTTCCCTAATCATCACACTCTCTGTGTATACATATATAATAGGGATATGACATTAAGTGTGGACTGCAATTACAAGAGTAGAATTGCAACGTCACCCAAGGATCCAGTCCAAGAGACTCTCCTAAGAACCCGATCCTCAACACTAGGAAATAAACCATTTCTTGCATCCAATCTACCGTCTCTAGTTGTCAGACTTATAAGTGTAGATGGAAGGCCAGTTGATGGAGAACATAGGATTGTGTCATTTCTTCTCTCCCTCTCATTGGAACAAGGATCCTCTCGAGTACCTTATCACTCAACACATGTATTTTTTTGATTTGTTGATTAGTGTGACCATCAAGAGAAGTTGGAGTCATCTGCACTTGTTTTCCTGGGAGTACACAGAGGTGTGTCTCTTTTGAGTGTCTAAGATGCCTTCGACACCCAGACTTGTATCACTATACCATGGACCCTTTTTTGGTGCTAGCCCGACTCCTGGTCCTAATAGCAGTGGTCCAAGTGGACACTTTGAAATGGTTGGGAGTGCTCGCCTTTGGTGGAATCTCTTTGATATTTGACTTTGTATGGTGAGAGCTTTTCTTTCAGCATTTCTGTCTTTTTTTTTGCTTTTGGCTAGATCCACTGCTTTTACCAAGAGTTGTTGCATATTGATCAATAATTTTTTTAGATTTCAAGACACCCTGGCACATAGGTAAATAACAAGAGATAGTACAAGAACCATGTTCTCATACTGGCTAAAGGTGCTAACACTCAGGTTTCATGAAGCCTTCATTTATTTTATCCCATCCTCGAGTATCATCAAATCATGTCCAAACTCAAATCCCTCATCCCATATCCTCAAGTGAAATTGCAACTCATCTCATCACAACTGCAGTCATGTATGTGAGGTGCTTATCATATTCTTAAGGTAGAGACTAAGCATGCAATATAGCACACAAATCTTTCAAATTAGGGAAATGTGAATAATTAAGTCAAAGACCCTAATGACTAAGGCCGGTTAACTCAAAATCTCAAGACCTCATAAACCAAGTGTTCGTGAACTTTACTAGTCTTGTGTGAATGTGAATGTGTCAAGGACTAAACCAACTCATTAGTTAGTTTTTTTTGTGATTTTGATTTTTTTTATTTTTTTTGAAAAAGAAGGGAAAAAAGAAGAAAGGTGGTTTTTTTAAAAAAAGTTTTTTTTGTTTTGTTTTTTTTCAAAAAAGTTTTTTTTGAAAAAAGAAATGTAAATAAGAAAGGACACTTAATTTTTTTTGAAAAATATTTTTTTGATTTGAAAAGAAAGAGTAAGAAAAACATTTTTTGAAAAGTTTTTTAAAAAAAATATTTTTTTGATTTTTTTCAAAAAGTGCATTTTTTTGAAAAAGTAGAGTTTTTGTTTTTTATATGTGTTTTTTTGAAAAAGTTTTGTTTTTTATGAAAATGTTTTTTATTATACCTTTTATTAACAATAATTTACGTATAACCCCTTAGTTTAATTACAAACAAGTCAAAGTATGAGCTATAGGTAAAGTATATATGTAATATATACAAACCCCCTATATTTAGCATGTGTTATGTCCTCATGGCACTAGGTGACAAAAAGTCGTTGCTCGTACTAAGCATAAGTGGGTGAAAAGAATAGAGAGAAAAGAATATAAGAGTGTTGGAGAATACACAACGGACATCGCCCCCTATACTTAGGCTCTGGTTAGCCTAAGTATTGGAGAGAATACAAGATTAGGGGACTGATGAGGGTAGGAAAGAATATATAGAAAGAGATGGAGCAACTCTAGTCACTCACCCCCTATACTTAGGATCTACTCATCCTAAGTATAGCCACAAAATAAAAATGACACAGAACTAGGGTGAGTGATGTGAATCACGACGGAGGGAGGGAGGGAAATAAAAGAAAGAAAAATCTATACAAGGAGGAATGGGAATATACAAGGATCAAGAAGGTTTGTGACGGACCTTCTTGCGGGAGCGAGGGGGTGGGTAGCATACATATGTGTCGTTGTCAGAGTCATCCTTAGAGGAACAATCGTGAGGTATAGGGAACATCCAACAGGGGTCAACACATGGCTGCTTACTCAAATATGACTTAAGAACAACTGAACTGAGCTCACTCATATAGATCACCTCATCCGGACCTGATGAGGACTCCTCAGAAAGTTCCTTCTTTGGTACATCGAAGCAACTTTCTAAGACGATTTTCTAGAACCTAAAGCATCAAGAAGAAGAGGAGACTGATACGTCTTAAGGAGTTCAGGAGAACACCTCGAGGAATCAATACTCTTCTTCTTCTTACCAGATGATTGACTATAAGATGGAGCAACCATTTATCGAGATTGGTCAATTTGGTCCTAATTGTCTCTTTTGGTGTAGGTCCTGGATGTAGTGTGTGTGAGGTGCTGACCAGAGGTTCACCATTAGATGAGTCACTATATGCATTGTAATACTTTTACAGGGTCAGCACACGTCTCTGGTATGGCATAGTGTTCTCAGTTGGCTTGGCATTAGTCGACTCATGCGTCGATCATCAAAATAGTCAAGGAAATCAGAAATGATCAAGTCCGACTCAGGGGCAGCTTCTGGTATTGAGTCCTCTCTAGAAGCTGTCATGGTGGTGGTGATGCAAGTAGTGGGTGATGTGGAGATGTAGGGAGTCTCTGAACCAATGGTCATCTGGACAGTCGATATCTCAGGTATAGTAGAAAGGCGGGACTCATCTGTCTCTCGGAGGTCACGACTGTCTGCGACTTTATAGATTATCTTAGAATATCGTTTGTCCGCAAAGATTGGGTGAGGTCGGAGTGCCCCCAATGTAGTGAAATCGATCTCTCGAGTCTCCCAATCTATAGTTGCCTTAGCCAAGGCTAAGAGCGACTTCTCGAGAATGATCAGAGATTGGGTGAACTCTCCTCGGTGCTCAATGTCAATGATCGTGAAGTCTACCCGCAGAAGAGCACCTTGGAAAGTAATGATGAATGAAATGGTTCCTCTAGACCGTTTAATGGACCGATCAGCCAACTGAATGGTCTCTCTTGACTTCTTGGCAGATCCGAGTTTGAGCTTGGCAAACACGGAGGTCAGGAGGATACTAATCGGTGAGCCATCATCGATTCTTGCATGGGTGAAGGTAGTGTCTTTGATTTCACAATCGACCCTAGGCAATCGCTTTACTCTAGGCTCTTGGTTTTTCTTCCTATCACTAAAGAAGTGGCCATAGACACTATGTGTCTGTCAGTCCTTGTTCTCTTATTGCCCGACCTTTTAGGCATCGATTTACTTCTCACAAATATTTTAAGGTCGGGAAAATGTTCAATGGCCATTATTAAGGGAAGCTCAAAAATCAACTCTCTATCAATTGCTTCCCTAACTGTAGGGTTCAATTTTTTTAGATATTTTCCTTTTTCAATTTTATGGTGTTTTCTGGTATTTCATTTTTTTCGGTCTTTTTGATAGGTGAAGGAGGAATAAGAGAATGTATAAACTCTAGTTTGAAGGGAAAGTGGTTAGTAAAAGAGGGAGGTAGAAGGGACTCCAGCTGTACATGACGTGTGGTTAATCCGGTGTCTTCCAGGTTTTCAAAATTTAATCAGTGAAATCCATGATACACTTTCATACATGGACTCTTAACCATTTTAGATATGTCATCCTCCAATAAGTTCTTATGACACATCATGAGATAAGTCTGCTCGGTTGGAGGATACTGCTGAGAATTCGGGCTCTTATAATCAACACGACTTGATTCAGGAGTGTAATGCTGGGTTGAGTATAGCCCATCTGTATGTCAGATGTTAGTCAGAGCCTCATAAGGTGGAGTCAGTAGACATGGTTTGTAAATTGGTCGCTTGAATCCAGTCCCCTGTATATGTCGGCTCTCCAAATGGGTGGTATGAAGGCTAGTCAATGTGGGCTTGATCACTAAGGTCAATCAACTCAGGAAGATCACGTAGTACATGCCTCTCTGTTCGATCTGTTTGGTCGACCATTTTGTACCCTAAGGTCAAGTGAGGATGTGTATAGGCCAATTATTTTCTGATCCCAACTCGAGGTGAGAATGATGTCTGTGGGGTTGATTGATTCTGTCAATCATTCATCCCAGCATTGGCTTGCTCTTTGATTTGTCCCTTGATTCTAGCAAGCTGACGAGGATATGGTGAGTCAATCTAGGGTGGATATGGGTCAGGGGTGTAAGAATTTGGGGTAGGTGAGAAGGACGAAGAAGTGGAGAAGTTAATCGGAGTTTTGACTTCGTGGTTTGGGTGTGGATATGAGGAGGAATAAGAAGGTGTAGATGATCGAAATATGGTCGAAGAAGAGTGCAATATTTTGACATCTTTGAAGGGAGATGGGAAAATGAAGCAGATCGATGAAGAAAGTGTGCAAGTTCACCGAATAACACACAAACAGTTAAACACAGGAGCAAACCTTGAGTTCACCAACTCAACACAATGATGGTCACACATGTCCGACCATTTATGTTTTCAGTTTAATGCAATCTTTGAAAGAGTTAACGAGCTATTAGGTACCTATATTTCCCTACAGACTGTCACGATTCCTATGATTAGTTGCACCCACTTTCAACCAGTATAGGAGTAAGTGTGAATTGTATAAACACGACTACCCGTTTCTCAAGGACAAAGCCTTATACGATGTCCTTTAAACCCCCCACTCTGCTAAGGAAATCCGGACCATTTACGGACTACCCATCATCACTGAAAAGTGTGTTGTCGTTTTTGTAGAATCAGTAGTCTTTATGAAAATCCTAGCTTGGCTCTATCCTAGTGTCGTCTTTCTCTTACTTGCAATTAAATTCAAGCAATGACAAGGTTTCTCTCCGCAAACAAAGGTTAATTTTAGTCAATTTTTGATCAACTTTGATTAGCAGTCTTGATTTTAAGTTCGTTTATTACTTGATTAATCCACCAAACATGGCATGCCTAGCGATCAGTCCCAATTTCCTTTTACCCTAAGTTTCAAAACCAAGGAGAATAGAGTCGAGAAAATCGATGGCAATAATAATAAATCAATGATGCATGCCAATTTTAGAAGACTTACAGTGATCCTCATGCTCTACATGCGATATGCAAGACCGAATTGGATTTTACACGATATGAGATGCAACCGAGAAAACCATTCCTAAACATGCAATTCTATTAGTAAGTGATGAATAAATTAATTTGGATTAATAGCTCTGCGATCTAAGTGCATCTCGTAAATGTGATGTGTGATCCTAAATATTACTAGCACAAGTAATAAAAATATTCTAGTAAAAAACTCTAAGAGACACGAGTGCAAGTCCTATCCTACGTCAATCAACCATACAACCACGAACGGGTCAAATATCCAGTCTTGATACAAGTGTGAGCTTTCAAACAAGAGCCGTTGTAAAGAACGAAAACTAAATTATTGCAACACAATAATTACAAAAATTTAAAGAGAAAAATGCTCTCAAAAATAAATTAATTCTCCTTGATCTTCAGCTATCGGAGCGCATCTCGTCGATGCACTCCAAGTCCACCGGACCCTCACAAGGAAAATAAAATTTATATTAGAGAAATAAACAATAAAATATGTACAAGAATGAGTAGAAAAATAATTGAAAGAAAATAACAAAGAAAAATGGATTAATTACAAGATGGCTCGAGGTCAGACTACCTGAGTGAGATAAAAACTAAATCTAATTTTTCTAAATTAAACCCAAAGCTGTTTGACTCCCAGCAATGATGTCATCTGATGAGTCGCTAAATACGTGATATAATCTGTCCTCGTTGTAATATGAGTACTTAGCGAATCATGCAGAACCGAATCAAATGTATCTGTGAAGAGGACTCGACTTAAATTTATATCCCAGGCAAATCTGGGGTTGAACACAGGGAGGCAAAGGAACAACTTTGAGTTAATTCGGAATAATTAGATCTAAGTTTCCAATGCAGGTTTTTTGTATTTTTTAATGCAAAAATAAATGCGAATGCAAAATGCGAGAGAATTAAGTTAATAAGAAAACATAAAAATTAGCAAAATTAAATCTAACGTCAAATTAGTCCAATTAAGCCAATATATATTTTTCTAGAAACTTAATCTAATGATAAATGCATAACATATTTTTTGGAATTTTAGGGGTCAAAGTGCAACAATGAAAAATGCACACTTTTTATGGGTTTTATGTAATTTTTCACACAAACAG
This sequence comes from Ottelia alismoides, assembly GCA_037367405.1. NCBI lineage: Eukaryota > Viridiplantae > Streptophyta > Magnoliopsida > Alismatales > Hydrocharitaceae > Ottelia > Ottelia alismoides. Next base: position 79,855 of record JAZKJV010005320.1, on the reverse strand, counting down.
AATGCAAAAATTATGAAAAATTTACTAGAAATTAAATATGACGAAATGGGAGTACAATATTTTTTTGAAAATTTTCAAGAATATATGATTTTTTAAGGATTTTTTAATAAAAATAGAGTGATAGGGAGTATTTAATTCTTAATAACTCCATAATATCAATTTACCCAGAGAGCGAATTATCTCAAAAAGGTATTTTAATATGCAATCTATGAGAGTTGAAATTCTAAAAAACAATGTGTGTGGATTTAACTAAAAATCAATTATAAAAATCACTCTATAATTTTATTAAGATACAAGACAACTCCAATTAAGATAAAATTTGGATACATATTAAATCATGTTTCAAGGCATCATTTTTTATTTTTTATCGAATTTTTGGGCAACCATGAGTTAAATATGAATTTAATACCTTTTAGTGGGTAAAATATGAACTTTTTCGCTTAAATAAATAATCAGATGATAAAGAAGTAATTGCTCTACAATATAAAATTTTCATTAAATAAAATGATGCAAAATAGATGTCAAATTAACGTTCAAACATAGGATTATCCATACAATACAGAAATTAGAAAGTGACAAATGCAAACTATGTACACGGACATTTCTTAATAATGAAATCATGAAATATAAGCAATGCAATTTTTACAAAATAAAAAATGAGACCTTCTTCTCCAATGGTATGGCTTGATGGAGGGGGCTGTTGGGCAGGGCGCCGCACCCCGCGTGGAGGAGGGTGGAGGATGAGCGTCCTTGCAATGCGCGACGGAGTGCTTGGAGGAGGTGCGACAGTGTTGTGGGCAGAGGAGCAGCAACGCGTCCTCACGCAGGAGTGCGTCTGTGCACACGACCTGGAGTTGGATGGAAGGTGGGATGTCGTAGGCGGGCGATGTTGTCCACGAATGAAGGATGCGGTTGTGGCGAGAGGAAGAGCGCGAAGGCACGGTTGGATCTGGATCAGGTGGCCACGGAGGAACTGCACAAGGCGGTTTGCTGTCGTTGGAGGAGGGGTTGGTAGGGCCACGAACTGATAGAGATGGTGCAGGCAACTGGTGCGACGTCGTGGTTGCAGTGGCCAGCGTGACTGCAAGTGCAGGGGGTGGCCGACGATGGAGGAGGGGGTTGGCCACCTGATGTGTGTGTTTTTTTTCTTTTTTTTTTCTTTTTGATTTTTTATTGTTGTGAATTTTTTAAATTTTAAATTTTAAATTTTTAGTTTTCTTAAACAAAGAATAAAAAAATGCAAATATACAATGGTGTGGTGATGGTGGTAATATGGTGAAGATGATATAGTGAAGGTGATTATGTGGTGGTGAAACGAACAAGGAAATAAAATGTAGATGAAATAAAATAAGAAGAGAAATGAAAGATAATTACCTGAGGTTCGCTAGATTTGCATAGCAGCTACGTTGTACTCCTGTCGTGGCCTCTATTTGATTGGCGAAACAAAAATCGAAGAAGTTATGCGATCTTGATGGGAAGCTCATGATACGACAATGATGGTCACCGTGGATCTTGCCTGAAGGAGGTCATCTCTTGAGGAAGACGTTAAGTCGCTATCAATGACACCACATTCCAAGCTCTCTCCTTTTTCTATAAGAATGGCAGATGCGGGAAAATGAGGATGAGGAGATGAATATAAAGAAGAAGAATGGGAAGTTGGAAAAAATGAAGGTGGAGGAGAAGGAGTGGAATGAGAGGTTATTGGAAAATGGTGGTGTTGAATAGAAGTTGATGGTAGAATGAGAGACTAGAGTAGAGAAAATAAAAATAAAAAGAAATTAAAAGATGGTTACTAAAAAATAAAATAAAAAGAAAATAGAATGGAGAATTTACAAATGATAACACCACAAAACAAACAATATGTACACATTTTTAGTTTTCTAATTTCATTTTTGTGCATTTTTAATAAAATATATTTATAACATAAAAATAAAATACTAGAAATAAAATACAACATAAAAATATTTTTTTTGGAATTTTACTAATTAAGAAAAGTAAATACAAATTGAAGAAAGAAAGAATATTTAAAATATATATAATGTACACCTAGGTCTCAAAACCTATATTTTGCAAACGAGCTCATATTTTAATGAAAATACTTTCATTGGATGGATAATTTTCTAACTTAAATTTTAAAAGTGAGTTTGATGAATTTAGAGTTCTTACGGAGCGGAATTTGGCTAGGAAGTTGGACTTTGCAGCTTTTTCTCTTTGGGATCTAGGGGTATTTATTTTAGGCAAAATTAATTTTTTTTATTTTTGTATTATTTATTTTAAATATAGCTTAACTAGAAAGATTCTTAGCTAGGTAGTTTATTTATTTTAATTATTTTATTTACCTTTATTTTAGTTATTTTAATCATTTTATTTATTATTATCCATTATTTATTTTTATTATTTATATTTTAATTTAATTTTTATTTTTTCTCTTTTTTATCACGTGGCGCCCTCCCTTTTTTCCTCTCACCTCTCTCTCCTCACTCTCTCTCCCTTCTCTCTCTCTCTCTCTCTCTCTCTCTCTCTTATTTTCTCTCCTCTCCCTTGTTTTCCCATGCACACACGTAACCTACACTTCCTCTCTCTCTCTCTCTCCCATTTGCTCTATCTCACTCTATCTCTCCACCCTCTCATCTCTCTCTCCCCACATAATCATCCACGTACCCGCGCCTTCTCTTCCTTCTCGTGCAAGCAACCACACCCGCTTACCCTGCTCTACTCGTGTCCCACTCCCCTGCGACTGCACCCCACCGCACATCCCTCTCACTCTCTCCACCTGCCAGCCCGCATCTCGTAGGGGCGCGCCTCAACCCTCCCCCACTTCCTCATGTCACCCACTCCCCTATGCCCGCAACCATCACATCTCTCCCATCAAACTTCCCGCACGACGTGCGCTCGCCAATAGTAACCCCATCCTTAAAAGCACCACCACTCCCAACCACTAAGACCATCCACCACCTTGGGAGAGAATAATCGATCGCCTACTTTGAGCTTGTTGACAGCAAGGCCATGGCGTAGTTAAGCAACGACAGACTCTTCTCCCTTGACGAGATTTGGCTAACACCCTAGCCGTAGCATCCATCCAGTGCGACTGCTTGAGCCCCGCCTTGTTGTGACGTTGAGAGTTGAATAGAATTTGGTGGTAGAATGAGAGGTTAGAGTAGAGAAAATAAAAATAGAAAGAAAGAAAAAGTTGGCAACTAAAAAATAAAATAAAAAGAAAATATAATGGAGAATTTACAAAAGATGATACCACAAAACAAACGATATATACACATTTTTCTACTTTTTAAATTTTAAATTTTATTTTTAATAAAAGATATTTGTAACATAAAAATAAAATAAAATACTAGAAATAAAATACAACATAAAAATGATTTTTTTGGATTTTTTAGTAATTAAGAAAAGTAAATAAAAATTGAAGGAAGAAGGAATATTTATAAAAACCCATATTTTGCAAACGAGCTCCGATTTTAATGAAACCACTTTCATTGGATAGATAATTTCTAACTTAAACTTTAAAATGATTTTGGTGAATTTAGAGTTCATATGGATCGAGAATTGGGCTGGGAAGTTGGACTTTAGGACCTTTTCTCTTTGGGATCTAGGAATATTTATTTGAGTTGAAATTTATTTTCTATTTTTATATCATTTTATAAACAATTCAGAGAAAGAATTAGCCAAAAAGGAGTTGAAATGAATTTATTAAAAATACATGAAGTTTTGGACTATTTATAGGTGAAAATTTTCTTTATTTTGTGACTTTTTATTATTAATTTATTTTGTACAATATAATATATATACTAATTAGTATATTTTATTTACAATAATTAGTTTATTAAATTATTGATTTTATGGATATTTATTTGAGATTTTACTTAGGGATTTTGTTAAGATCAATATATTGAGATGATGAATCGTGGATTCATTAAAGGGGTGGGTCGTTGGCATTGGGCTGAAGGCCAACAACTTCATGGTGGCGATCGACGTGTGAGAGAGAGAGAAAAAGAGGGGCAATAATGGTTGGAGGTTGAAGATGAAAGGGGGGCTGGCGTCAGCATGACTGCAAGACCCATTTTTTTTATTTTTTGAATGTTGACATCATGTTGACGTTAGTTATTTTGTCACGTAGCTTTTTTTACAAAATAAGAGGGAGAGGATTGGAGCCTCATTAGGCCTCTTTTAAGCTAGGCCCATAGAATAAATAAAAGAATAGTTGGAAACTTAATATGGGCATATAAGCCATATTTATTGAAAAATTAATTGTTCATTTTTTCTTTTTTTAGATTTATTTTTCAAGGAAAATATTTATGGAATTTTTAGATGATTTGAAATGCAATGCACATGAATATCATGAAATGAAAATTATGCATAAAATCAAGAAAAATGCAACTAACTACACATGATTTTTGCTTAATAAAAGGCATAAAATATGATCAATCGTAGATTCATCATGGAGAGGGAAGTTGCCTGATGAGGGAGCTAAAGCTCCTAGTGTTGTCGCTCGAAGAGCTCGACTAAGGGGGAATCTCTGAGCTCTGTAGCTGCATGGAGGCTGGAGCTACTCGATTGATGATGGTTAGAGGGTCTCACTGGACCTCCTCCTCGTTGTTGCTCGACAGAAGCCTGCCCATTGCTGTCATCCGAGGTAGAGTAAAAGAGTTAGAGGTGGAGGAAGTTATGAAAATGGTAGATAATCTGCGAGGATGGTGCGAGCTGGACTTTATAGGAGGAGAGTGTGAGAAGAGGAACAACTGGAGGTGCATGGGGTTTGACCGGCATTCAAGAGGAAGGCTTAATGATGACAAAAGTTACATGTAGGAGATGGGAGGAATATGATGAGATGGGTAACTGTTGAGGAGATGGATCGATTAGGGTTTCACCCATGAGCTGGAGATGCAGGAGAGGGAGGTGAGATCGGGAGATGGTCGGAGAAAATAGTGATGGGGGAAGGTGATCGACGGACGAGGCGAATGATTCGATGGCATGAGGCGGAGAGGAGGAAGAGTTGGAGGTAGGGGACATTGGTACAAGTGTCATTTGATTGGCTGAGATCCAATGAGGGGGAATGGGTCATGTGGGGGCACGCGTGAGGAGGAGGAGGAGGGCAAGGTTGGTTTGATGAAGGCCATTGGTTCAAGATTGATCCAGCGTCCTAGAATGTGGGTGCTATGATAGAAAATGCTTGTACAGGGTCAAGGGAGCGGTTGAGGTGGCGATGGCTTGAACCAATGACGGGTCACCAAGTGGTATGGATGACCAGGGAGTTTACCAGAAGATAAAAATAAAGAAAGTAAGAAAAGAAATAGAAGGGTCAAATCAAAAAGTAATCAACATGAAAGTTGTTGGTCTCATTGATATCTACAACTTTCACGAAGGGTTAAAAAGAAAATAAAATCATATGTACAAAAATACTTTTTTATATAGGTCTAGGGTTTAGATTTTACAAGAGAATAATTAAAATAAAAATTTAATATTTTACACATAAAATAATAGGCTTAAGATTAATGAGAATTAGGGTATATTTACAAACATATTTTAGCCCTTATTTTATGCACTTTTAGTGAATGTTAATTACTCAACTTTAAGGGATTTGATTAGTGGATTAATATGGGAATTTCGCTAAGATAGCCATATATAGTAGATGAATCATGGATTCATCATGCAACAAGTATCCCCTCCTCTGTTATGACATGTATTACCTCTTTGTGCCTTGATTTTCTTTGAGATTGGATTGGATTGGAATGTTGCTTACCTCCCGAAAAAGGAAGGTGATATGGGTCTTAGATCTCTTGTGGATTTATCGAAGGCTGCTTCTGTCTCTTTGATTAGGAGGTTCCTAACTGTAAGTCCCCCTCAAAATTGATTTCATTAAAATTGGAGTTTTGTACTGATACAATATCCAAATCATATAATTAAATTCCCCATCTTGTAGTACTCATCAAGATCTTTCCAACGAGCTAAAGAACATCAAAATCAGAGTTCATATGTGAGATATGTGCAAAATACAAATGTGCTATGGCTATTGGGTTTGGATCCATATTCGATTAGACTTAACCATATATAAAAGGGACCGCTTGGCTTGGTCGTCGAAGATCTTCCCCTCTCATTGAAGCTCCACTAGAGAGAAATTCCGATGACTGACCAAGGATATGCGTACATCATTTTGAAGAGCTCGATGCAAGGAATGTCGTGGACACGCTCGTGTTCCCTGAAATGCCACGGAACTCTCATTCTAGACAAAGTAATTCCATGGGAGACCATTCATGTAGGTACGGTTTTAGCTTCCTCTTGTTGTCGGATTCATGCGCTTTCGCACCATGGGTTGGTAACATCGTATGCTACCTATGGGGGGTGCCATTTTCACATTTGAGAGAGTTTTATTACAAAATCCATATCGTATTGCCTCGTATTTTCCTGATTTCATGTCGCTCTACTACTCGCATGCTAAAATAGAAATATATTCGTGATATGGGTGTTAGCAGGAAGCATGGGATAGTTGCTTTTGTAATCGGAGCAAGATTGCGGGATGTTGTTGAAGATAATTTCGGGTTTGTCCCGTGCATGATCGATCATGCCAAATGACATGATCGATCGTGCTTGATCGATCATGACATTTGATCGATCATTTTGGCACCAAAATTATAGATCATGGTTTCTTTGTTGATCGATCAGTACTGATCGATCATCAAAGTTAGATGATCGATCATTTTGGAAAACTATGGACTAAATGGACCTTAATGATACAATTTGACTCTAAAAATATATAATGATATATGAAATTTTTATGGAGTAATTGGAATGAGATGGTAAGTGGCTACAATGGGTCCATAGTGAATTAAAATTTAATCACAACTTGATGCAGTGAGCCTCTGGGAGTGGCAACATCTTGAGCATCAATCAAATGGTTATGTGGGATTCTCAGATCTGATAGGCATACATCTTATATTTAGCGGATGCCTTTTCCGCAGTGTCCTTTGTCCCATGCCGTGGTGATCTTCTTAAGTGGCATGTGGTCAAGAAATGAATGTGTCATGATTCCTCTGTGAGTTAGGCTATATATCATGATTTATAGTGTACATCTAAATCCAATAAATGGGTGGATAAAAATAGTTGATTCGATGATACACGGGTATTGGGTTCTCTAAGAGGGGAATGGACTTAAATGTAATTTTTAGGGACAGAGTAAGAATTTAAGTAATCCATTTAAGGTTGGAGAAGCTTGGGAATATAAGCCATAAGATGAAAAAATTAAAGTTGTCTAAGGATCGTGGAGTGTTGGGAACTTAGTTAGGATGCACATAATTCGAATGCATGTTTACAGAGGCACCCCAACCCTAAAGCGATAAATACTTTTAGATTCATAGTGTAAAACCCGGATGGGTCAAGACTGCAGACTTACCACAATAGTAAAACGGACCAACAAAGTACATAAAGTGTTGGAACTTAGTTAGAATGCACATACCCCAACACATGCCTACAGAGGCACCCCAACCCAAAGGTACACAGTACCTTGAAGTAATAGTGCAAGGCTCGATATGGATCAAGACCTGGATAACTAAATGGAAACACCATACGAGGTTGAGTGTCAATATCCTAATGGACTGATTGACTAGGTTGTACAGTACCCTGATAAAGGGTGAATTGACTTAATATGACTAAGTTGGACTATACGAGATTCTCTTACTGTAATTGTCTAGGTGCATGATGAAATGATATCAGATGTCCAATGATCAGAGGTTAACTGGAATGATTATGAGATTTGATGCTGATTTCTAGTATGTATAGGAACATATGAAATCATAATTCCCTCCACTACTTGAGATTGAGATTGAAATGAATCAATGTATACGATCATATACCTTGACTCGTGCCCTACGTCATTGTGGAACTTCGCCAATGGGTAGTGGATTTGGGTGGTTTTACGATGGTGTCTGTGTGAGTAGTGGTTTGCTCCACTTTTCGAGCTTAGCCAGGTGAGAGGATGAGGATATTACGAGTAATGCAGGGCTAATGGGAATGTCTCATCTGTCGGAATTGTCCTAATGACATGAGTGTAATGAACAAATGACAGTAAGAATGTTTGCTGGTATGTGTTATGTTGAGATGAGTTATCATACCCGAGAGTGTGGCATGGCTCTCATGGTGCCGATGAGTCCTAGATGGAGTATTAAATGATTTGTGGTGATGAACTTTGGTTTGCAAGAGTTGGTTTCTCCTTTTCATGATCTGTGATTGGGGAGCTTGTGTTTGTGGATTGAAACTCAAAGATTCTGAATGGTTGTTGTCTTATATGGCATCCTTGTATAGAAATACATGCATAGTAATAATAATCTTCTTGGAATGCTAGGATAATAATAGAGGGAAGGAGATAACAATGTGATCAATTATAAGGGAACTACTTGCAGAATACAAGCGGGCATGTGTTATAGAACAATGAATTATTAATCCTTATAAATGGTTGGCTCCAATGAGCTTTAGTTAAGGAAGTATGTACTAGTACACAATATCAGATGTTAAAGGGTTAAATGAGTGTACTCATTTATCTTACTCTTTATTGAACGTGACTTAATGAAAGATGACCGTGGATTCAAATTGATAACTAGATCTTTTAGAATCTTGTACCAATGTAAACCCTTACAAGGGTCATTGAGCTTGGTTTTCTTTCGGGAGCAGCTCTTTGTACTCAGGAATAATGTAGGTGGTTTTTGTCCATAAGCGTTGTGTTTTGGTGTAGGTTGGGTGGCACCTTGCAAGAGTGTTTAGCCACTGTGACCAGTTTACCCTTTGTCACTTCTTGACACATTTTTTTGTCTTTACCTTACATTGTTTAGTTGTTTAGCATCATACTGTGCAACTTTTCTCATAATGTACATATTGCATGAATTCGACATGTGTTGTTGGTGCTACTATGGTAGTGAGTGGCTTCGGGACTATACTTGCTTTGCGGTTGCTGCACTGCTTAGAGTACGTGCTTACTAGCATAATTGTACATCACTTGTAGATTACTTTTGTAGCTTCAACATTTTCAAAATCTGCAGTCATGTAAATACAATCAAACTTGAGGACTATGTTTATAATTGCTTATATATATATATATATATTTTTGGGCACCATGAATACAATGTGATGTCCAAGCGTTTTATTCAACTGTTTCTTTCTTACTTTACATTTCGAATGGTAATCACGATATATGAATGTGATTATTGCTGAGTATCCGGATCTGGGAGGCGTCACAATGACTGCGGAGAATTCTCTTTGGGATGATTTCCTCCACTCCAAATACCTGATGCAGAATAATTTTGGGATGTGTATGTTGCTAGGGGTGCCTCCCCAACCTGGAGGGCTATGCTTATAGTCCATGTTGGTCCTGGTCTTGGGCTGCACTACTCCTCCATATTCCTGGACAACTAATCGGACATGCTTCTCTCTGTGTTCTGTGGTTGACTTAGTGAGAGCAAGATCGGATCATGTTTATCGGTGGCAGGATGTGTGAGTCTGTAAGACCACCCCTAAACAAAAGTGTTGCCTTCCCAGGTTGTAAAAACCAAGTTACGTACACGTGCTCGCTTGGCACAATTTAACTCTTGCTCGGACATTGGTTCTCTTTTATGACCATCCTTCTGAATCTAGGGATTCTTATTTTAGAACTGGACCTTCACTCGTGATGTATGGGGGGGGGGGGGTCCGTGATGCTCTTATCTGCCCTTCACCGTGCAGAGATATGAACATTCTTAATTTCTTGGAGGATATTAAGATCGTTTTGAATGCAACTTTGAAGGCAAGCTTGAGGAATGCCATTGATGTGATCATGTGCTAGATCTCGAAAGAACGCAACCTTAGGTGGATGTGCTTGAGCAAGTCCTTTCCTCAAGACATCATTTCCTGTGTCGTTAGGGACGTGGGAGCTTTGAAAGAGTGATTTGTTCTTGACTTTTCGTATCGTTGTGGACATCTTTTTAGGCCCTGTGTGGTTGGAGAATAAGCCCTAGAATAAGGAGCCAATTCTCCTCCCAACACGGTTCCCAGTGGTACGACTATTCCTCATTATTCCATCTTATTTCACTCTTATTCTTATCTTTATCCCACCTTACTTACCTTTATTTCACCTTATTCTCCTTATTCCTAACCTCTAGTCGAACAAAGAATATACCCTTATTCTTCTTATTCCCGATCCTTATTCCTGCTTATTCCTGAACCGAACGCACCCTTTGGCGGATGTGCTTGAGAAAGTCCTTTCCTCAAGACATCATTTCCTGTGTCGATAGGAACGTGGGAGCTTTGAAAGAGTGATTTGTTCTTGACTTTTCGTATCGTTGTGGAAATCTTTTTAGTGGTTACTTTGCAATTCGCTCTCCCACGATAAAGAGAGATTTTGATTCTGGATTTAGTTTACCACTGATGACCCTTTGTCCATTTTGTGCATATCAATGCAAAATCAAGCTATTTACCTTAATAAAATAAAATAAACTAAAGAATGATTCAAAATAAAATGCATAAAATAAAGAATGAGGAGATCTGCCCGAGTGATTTAATATTTTTCCCTCCCCCAAATCAAAACTGCAGGAGCGACGAGGATGAATTGATGGCATCAGCAACGAGAGTTGCCGTTGCCGCCTCCACCACCACAACCACCACCAGGGGATCCTCCTCCGTCTGCTAAATCCCGTTGCCCCCATCTCAGTCGCCGCATCTCTGCTGGTGGCCCTCCTCTGTTCGATCTGCTCGTTCCCACCGCCGCCGCAGCCCATGGCCGCTGCCCGCAGCTTCGTCCTCTGGCTGCACTGATTGGGGGACTCCGGCCCCGCCAACGAGCCCGTCAGATCCCTCTTCACCTCCCCGGACTTCCGCTCCACCAAATGATCCTTCCCCTCCGCCCCTCACAGCCCCGTCTCCTGCAACAGTAAGTTCTTCTCCCTTGCTTGAACCGGTTTGATTCCACAAGTTGAGGGAGAGGACCGCTTTCTCTCTACTCTCGGAGAGGGCTCGCTTACTTTATTTGGTAGAATCTATTTCTTGCCTTCAGGTCCACTCTTTGGTTTCTTCATTAAAAATGAAAGAGAGAACACATGGTCAAGGAAGGATTGCTTTCTCACTTAAAAGTTGAAGAGAGAACCAACGTCATGCAAATGTACCAAAGACCTACATCATCCAAATGCGGGGGCTACCAAAGACCCACATCATCCAAAGACCTACATCATCCAGATGTCCTGAAAATAGGAAAAAATGCTCATAAAAAATCACTGTACAACTGATCTCAGAACATAGTCAGTAATACATATAATAAACTCAAAGGAAAGCATGTGCACTAAAAACTCCAGAAAGCACAAGTTTGGAAGAGGACTTCATGTTGTCGATTGAGGTAATATGAAAGAGCACCATTATCTAAACAAACTGACTTCACATGTATAGGAGGTTGACCTGATGTCAAAAAACCGATCTCCAGCCAGATGATTAGAAGCTCCATAAAATCAATAATTCAAGCCGGAGACGATGCCGAGATAGAACTGACTACATGACTTAAAGTGGTAGCTAGATTAGCAGTAGGCGCATAGTCAGAAGGAGCACGATTATTCTGCAGCACCTGTATGATTTGGGAGTAATATGTAGAGGAGAGTTGAACCGTCTGTCACGATTGTCCATGATTTGTTGTCATTTAGTTGTAGTTGGAAAACCATCTGCGTCAGGAGAAGTTTGTATTTTTTTGAAATAAAAAGAGGGTGGGCTCCTAAGTCAGAACTCACCTCGATGCTTCATTAACATGTTATAAAGCTGCAAAACTACATAAAGGTAGACCATATCTAGTGCAAAATTTTGCTGTGTTTAAGTACATTATTTTAATAGAAAGATTGATCACGAGCGATTTTTCCATTCCTAGCCAATCAAAAAGTCCATAAATGTGTAAATGGAATCATAGGGTCCTCGTGAGAGTTCTTATAGGATGCTCTAATCGAACTCCAGAAGGAATCCATGTCGATCGTTCACGACCACTGGATGTCAACCTCTTCCCAAAACCGTGCAGAGAAGATGCAACCGAAAAAGAGATGGTCTAGATCTTGCACATCATCACTACGCCTTGCGCAAGCTACGTTGCCAGTCCTGAGAAGCTTGTTCCCATGCTTCTTAGTGGGGTTCCGACCATGCTTCTGTAACCACAAAAAAACCTTGATCCTTTTTCTTCCAAATCAGCCTGTAGTCCTGCCTCAACTCATCCTGCATTGGATCCTGAGATGCTGCGAAAACCTTATATGGTTTTCAGATGGAAAAATGACCATCTGACACACCTAGTGGTCCCTGCCCTTCCGTGCTTTCCTCCATATCCACCAGATCACTAGATAATCTCATGAAATCCTCCAGTCTTTACTTAGAGAAGTCCACCACAAATGAGGGAGCCCAAGCACCAGTCGTCCATGTCTGTTCTACTGTGATGTAGAGGTCACTTGGCAATGCAAATACCTTGGGAAATGCATCACAATAGAACCCGCCCCCGTCCAATCATCAAGTTAGAACCAAAAAGAGTCTCCACAACCACCTCTGGAATCATCAACCGTGTCATCTCGGGCAACAACGAGACTCCTCGCCAGAGAGAGGAGGGTAACCGCATAGGCAAACTCACCATGGGGGTTCCAAACTCGTAAATCTTACATAGTGTTCTACATACCAGATCTTCACTTTTACCCAACAATCTTGTTGGGATAAAATTTATTCATATGATAAAAGAGATCCCATGGCTCTCTATATATAGGAGAAGAGCCATGGGTTAATTACATAAGTGATACCCACAGAAAACATAAAATGTAAATATAATACGTTGATAAATAAACATCTCAACACTCCCTCTCAAGCCGGAGCATAAATATCAATCATGCTCAGCTTGGAACAATATCTCTGAAAAGGACCTCTGGCCAGTGCCTTCGTGAAGATATCTGCATTCTGATCTCCGGTGGAAACATGAGAGGTGGATATAAGTCCTTTCTGGATCATGTCTCTACTGTAGTGGCAATCCACCTCGATATGCTTTGTCCGCTCATGAAAAGCATGGTTATTGGCAATAAATAAAGCTACTTGATTATCACATAAAAGCTTCATAGGAAGAGAGACCTCAACAGTAAGGTCGGTTAATACTGATCTGACCCACATCATTTCTGTACATCCTTGCGCCATCGCCCTGTATTCAGACTCAACACTAGATTTGGCTACCACAGTTTGCTTCTTGCTTTTCCATGAAACAAGTGAGCTGCCTATAAAGTAGCAAAACCAGAAGTCGACTTTCTGTCCTTGGGACAACCAGCATAATCTGCATATGCACATCCTGTCACCTCAAGTGATGCATCCCTACTGAACATAAGGCCAGAACCATGTAAAGTCTTCAAATACCTCAAGATTATATGTGCATCATCCATATGTATCTTCCTGGGTTGCTCCATCAACTGACTGACTTTGCTAACTGCAAAAGCAATATCTGGCCTGGTGATGGTGGAGTATAGGAGCTTCCCAACAAGCTCTCTATATCTCCTCCTGTCAATTTCTTTGGTATCCTCATCATACTATCTCATGCTTGCATCCATAGGAGTAAAAGCAGGTTTGCACCCTGTCATGCCTGTCTTAGATAGAAGGTCCATAACAAATTTCCTTTGATTCATCATGAGTCCACGTCGATTCCTGGCGAACTCTAATCGAAGAAAGTAGTGAAGATTGCCAAGGTCCTTAGTCACAAACTGCTGACCAAGGAACTCCTTGACGGTAAGAATACCCTGCTCATCATCTCCTGTAATGACAATATCATCCACATAAACAAGATTAGCCATGATACCTCTAGGTGTCCTCTGTACAAACAATGAGTGGTCCGCAGTAGACCGCACAAACCCCTTTTTCTCTATCAACTCCGATAGCTTTTGATACCAAGCTCTCGGACTCTGCTTCAGGCCATAAATCATGGAAGGCCGTATCCCGATATATCGGCGATATATCGGTATCGACAGGTCACCGATATATCGCTGATATGTCCGATATCGGGTATCGACATGCAAAAAAGGCGAGCTGAATCCCGATGTCGGTGATATGGCGTCGATATATCGCCGATATATCGGTATCGACATGGTACCGATATCGATACCGATATCGATATGTCCTTCCATGCCATAAATCACCTTGTGAAGTCGGCACACCTTCTGAGACTCCCCCTTAGTAGTAAATCATGGTGGTTGTTGCATATATACTTCCTCCTGGAGATCCCCATAGAGAAAGGCATTCTTGACATCAAGTTGATATATAGGCCAGTCCCTGGAAACGACAATAGATAGCAGAATGCGTAGCGTTGAATGTCTTGCTACTGGAGAGAAGGTGTCATGATAATCCACCCCATAGGTTTGGGTGAACCCTCGAGCCACAAGCCTTGCTTTGAATCGGTCGACACCGCCATCGGCTCTTTGCTTGATCGTGAATATCCATTTGCATCTTATAATAGATGCTCCTGGTGGAGGTGCGACAATGCTCCATGTGCCACGTGAATGCAGAGCCACCATCTCTTCTTCCATAGCAAGGCACCACCTACTGTCCTGGAGCGTCTCCTGATATGTCCTTGGGATAGTAACAGCCGATAGTCCCACTATATACTTCTTGTAGTCCTCTGACAGATGATCCAAGGAAACATGGGCAGCCATTGGGTGCGTAGCACATTGGCGACGGGGTTTCCTTAGAGCAATTGGTATCTCCAGGTCATCAGCCTCACCGTCCTCTGGAATTAACTCTTCCTGTTCATCATTAAAATCTCCAGTGTCATCAGTAGAAATAATATATTCATGACATACCTGAGGCATGGTGGATGATGTGGTAGGCGCATGAACAGAGGGACGAGTAGAAGACCTGCGAGTATAAACATGTGGTAAGAATGTAGATTCTTTGGGAGGTGGTGGAGGTGGCGGTGGGGGTGGTGGTGAAGACCGCGGAACATCACAAGGAGTAGATGGAGGTGGAGGAACTACAACATCCTCTCGGGATCCAGTATTAGACAACCTGTCACCTGTAGGAGAGAAATACATAATAGATTCGAAAAATGTAACATCAACACTCACATAGTATTTTCTCCCAACATGATCAAAACATCTATACCCTTTTTGGGTACGGGAATAACCCACAAAGACACATTTGACAACTCTAGGTGAGAGCTTGTAACGACCAAGAGTAAAGTCATGGACAAAAGCTACTGATCCAAAAACACGAGGTGTAAGTGTGAAGAGTTCCTTCTCGGGAAACGCAATCGAGAGTGGACTCTTCTCTCCAAGAATAGTGGATGGCATGCGATTTACCAAGTAACAAGTGGTTAGGACCGCATCCCCCTAGAAAGAATGAGGTGTACTGCTGTGAATCAACAAGGTCCTCGTGATGTATAATAGGTGACGATGTTTGCGTTCTGCAACCCCATTTTGCTGTGATGTATAAGTGCATGAAGTCCGATGAACAATACCTAGAGACTGGAGAAATCCTGCCAAATGAAGAGTAGGGAATTCCAAAGCATTGTCGGTACGAATGTATTTGACTTTAGCAAAAAATATGTTGTTGATCTCAAGAAGAAAAGTTTTAATTATAGCACCTGCTTCAGACTTATGTTTAAGTAAGAAAACCCAAGTCTAGAATAATCATCCATAGCAATAATATAAAATCTATGCCCTTGATGATCAGGAACACGACTTGGACCCCAAATGTCAAAATGAAATAACTCAAAGGACTGACTACTAGTACGACTTGGACGAATCGGAAAAGAGGAGCGATGGTGTTTCCCAAGCTGACAAGCTTCACATTCCAGAGTAGTACGAGTAGATATTTGCGGGAGAACACGCATTATCTTTTGTAGAGGAAGGTGGCAAAGCGAAGATGCCACAGAAAAGGCGAAGCAGACCCAGAGGGAATAGAGGCAACCCCAGCACATGATTGAACAACAAGTTTGTATAATCCTCTCTGCTCACGACCATGAATAATCATCCTGCCAGTACATGAAACATAAGAGAATAGGGGTAAAAATGGCACGACAGTGTAAATCTTTTATAATTTGACTGATAGACAAAAGAATCATTTGAAAGTCTGGAGCATGTAAAACATTCTGAAGGCGTATAAAAAGGGGCTAAAACAATCTCCCCCTGACTAACAATGGGTAGCCGAACTCCATTGGCTATGATTACGGAACACCCGGGAGGAATAGTCCTGTACGAGGAAAACTGTATGCGATCTCCACACATGTGATGAGATGCTCCAGAATCTATAATCCAATCTGTCACATCGGAACTGTTGCTACTGGTACTGGTAAGCACATATGAAATACTTGATGAATTGGGTAGTGCTCTGGCGGTGGCCGCTGCATCTGATGGTCCTGCAGTCTGAGTCATAGGAGTGGCCACCATTTCTCGAAGTCTTGAGACAAGATCATCAAAACGTACATCAGTTGCAGGTGCAGGTGAAGAGTCAGTATGCTTCGTAACACGTGCAGACGCCGGAAAGCCGTGCTTGTGAAAGCATGTCTCCTCTGAGTGGCTAGGAAGATGACAATACGAACATGGACCATGTTGACGGCCTCCACGGTTCCACCTCTACCACGAGGTCCACGACCACGGAACTGGGATGCACTGTCTCGTCCACGAGAAGCAGCCAGAGCCGAGGAAGTCGGCTGTGGCATGGATGTAGGTATGGTAGTAATCCTGCTCAGCCGCTTGTATACCTCCTCCGTTGGTGCTTTGATTTCGCCAGTCAGAAGTTGAGTACGAGCGGCATCGTACTCCGAGTCAAGAGAGGACAGAAAAACGCCAGTCATAGGCATTCCGATACGCCTGCTGTTGTTCCACACTGGTAGTGATAGGCATGAAGCTGTGGAGCCGTTCAAACATGCCTCTCAGATGTGAAAAATGTGCATGTAGAGGTCGACCATTTTGCTTGGTTGAGAAAATGTCGAACTGAAGTTGGAGTATCTTGCTTTCATTTTTCGCTTGTCCATAGGTAGCGACCAATATGTCCCACATGGCCTTTGCAGTTGGCTGATTGACAATATCATTAGCAATCTCCGTGCTAATCCCAGAGAGCCATATACGAGCATATGCATCATCTTGCTTTCATGATGCGTTGGCCCCTGTCTTGTCCGCTGGATCTGAATCAGTCAGAATATGCTCCTTGTTGTGGCATTGCATCAGGGTACGAAACTGCATGGACCATAACTCGTAGTTGGTCCCGTCCATCTTTACGATAGGTGCCAGTCTTTTGAAGGCACCAGAAAAGGAGAACACGTCACCCTTGACTTCTGACATTCTTTAATAGGCCAAAATGCGGAACAAAAGGGGAATAACTCGGCAAAATACTTGTCTACAACATCAAATGAGGGATGAGGTGTATCTGTAGACTTATACACTCATCCTTACTGCTGTGTTTGTGGTTGAGGGCCGCAAATAAAGGGAGAAATCAGACTATTTCACCCCTCACAGATCTGTCCAGACCTCGCCGCATGTGAATAGGGGTCCGCAGGGATGCCGAGGGTGCGCCGAGCCCTTGCAAATCAGACCACAACGCCTACGGATGCCGCAACACCGCAAAGAATGGTCGCCGGAGCCTCGTTGGGTTGCTGCGAGGAGGCAGCGACCGCTGGGCAGGGGGGCGGCGACGCTGGGTGGGGTTGGTGGCGCGAGCCGCACGGAGAGGCGCGGAAAGGGTGCGGAGGCGCGGAGGGCGCAGAGAGGGGCCGACGGGTGGGGCTAGGGCTAGGGTTGTGGTTCGAGAACCCTGGTTTAGGACCGTTGCTCTGATACCATTTTGGGATAAAATTTATTCATATGATAAAAGAGATCCCAGGGCTCTCTTATATAGGAGAAGTGCCATGGGTTAATTACATAAGTGATACCCACAGAAAACATAAAATGTAAATATAATACGGTGATAAATAAATATCTCAACAAATCTAACAATCCACTTTCACAAGAAAAGCCTTGTTCATAACCTCCAGTTGGAGAACTCTGAGTCCCCCATCCTTCGCTTTGGAAACAATATCCCATGAGATAAGATGTACGTCGTTCTCCTACCTTGAATCAACCCAGAAGAAGCAGCTCGTCAGCGACTCTGTTCGTGTTTGTATGCCCAGGGGGAGAAGCCTTGTTGAACAATAGAAGATAGGGATAACCAAAAGGACATGCTGAAGGGACACCAATCTCTCTCCCCTCGATAAGCTCACCACCTTTCAACCCACCAGATTTCTTTCAATCTAATCTAACACGAGTTGCCAATCACATGCATACTACCAACCAGAGGGATACCTAAGTATGTCTTCGGGAGGGTGGATATATGACAACCTAAGGCCAAAGAGGCCTCTTGAATCTCATTATGCGATTAACCAAATTGGATGAAGGATGATTTTTCCCTATTTATGCTAAGCCCTCGCTAAAAATGTCCAAAATGTATGATGCCCACGTTGCCTTCTCCATCCCTCCTTTAATGGAAATAATTCTATCATCCATTTTGTAGGATGGGAATTGAGAGATCCCCATAGTTATAGTTAGGACAAAGACCTCCCTAAGAAGCCAGTGTTATCATCACCATCAATGCATCCGCAATCACCACATAAATGAATTATGCCAACGAGTACCCTTTCTAACACCCCCCTGCGGCTGGAAAAAGTCCCCTTCAGGGTGTCCATTCACTAGCACCAAATATGACGTTGTCGTAATACATTGCTTCATCCACGCAATTCAAGTGTCTGAAAAGCATCTTCATTGCAACTATGCTAGGTAAAACGCTAATCCATGGAATCATATACCTTAGAAAATCAACTTTCCATGCGAGGCCTCTTCTGCCACTCCTTTTCCAGTCCAAAATGAACTTTGATGCAAGTACCAACCCATCTCTCAGTAATCGGCAATGCACAGAAAAAGTCTATTTATCAGAGATAATGGAGTCCAACACATCCGAGAGTTGGTTCGCTATCACCTTCACAACAATGAGATACACCGCATTTGACAATGCTACCGGTCTGAGGTCTTCCACTTGTGCTGTGATGTCCCTCTTGAGCAGTAAAAATAGAAGGGCCTTAATAAGTCTTTCAAAGCCAATTCCCAGATCTAATTCTTGCAAAACCTCCATGAGATCTTCCTTCACCAGCTCCAAAACTCTCCGAAGAACAGTACAAGGAAACTTTCTAGACCTTGTGCCTCATCCGCATTGAGCCTGAAGACTGCAATCTCAATCTCATGAATAGTAAATTCTCTCACCAAGCCTTCCCTTACTCGTGCTTGATGCAAGTCATCCCCTGCCTTGCCCAATCCAACCTTCTCTTGCGCTTCCTCTACTTAAGGAGCATAAATGTGTGAAAAAGGCTCTCTCCACTTCACTGTCGCCATGCACCATTTGTCTATCAATCATCAAGGAGCGAATCAGATTCTGTCTTCTCCTTCCATTGGCCACTGAATGAAAAATTCGGGAATCCAATAAAGTCGACATCCATGCCACCCTACGTAGTTGGACTATCTTCCGAACACAAGGTGACATTGAAGTCTCCCCTCCCATGAACCGTGCCTCCAAACTGAAATTTTCCCTAACATGATGAAGTTCCTCCCAAAGCTCCAGAATCCTCTGTGCATTCAACAACACATAAACACGGGTAAAGAGAATTTGTTTGTCATCCGATGTTCATCGTAATGCAATTAAAAGGGAGTGCCTCCCACAAAGTTCTTTTCCTCTGCCATGAATTTGTCTCCATCCCATCTAAGCATTGGTTCTCCGACGCATCATCAGACAGAATAGCCTTAAAAGCCTACAGACACCACTTGCCAACCTCCTTTGACATGACCTCAAAGTGTTGTGACACTTAGTTTCTGGAGCATCGCTATGTCAACCCGACCTCTACAATAAGCTCATGAACTTCCCTCCTTTTCTCCGAGCGCCTCACGCCTCTGACATTCCAAGTGAAAATATTTATCTGGCAACCGACGTAACCCCTTTGGACAGAATCACACCTAAGCATTCCGCCAAGATCTTGCATTTTTGCTTGCCTTTGAAGTCTCCCTCTGTGCCCTTCGTGCTAGTGCTACACCCTCGGTCTATGTTCCCATTTTCAACGTGTTACCTTCCCAATTTATTTGAGTCAGGAGTGTCACCTCCCCTTTTGCAAAGATTACCACATCCCTCTGTGGCGAAAGGGCAAAGGATTCCTCCCCAAGTATCCATCTACCAGTTGGTATGAATACCCATGATTTTGATGAGAAATCTTCACCTCTCCTTCTGATCTCAATGGCACAAGTTGGAGGGAGGGGCTCGAAGTGATTGCACCTTTTTGTGTGCAAACCGTGATTCCCTTATGCATCAGTGCTTCCCTGGTTGGCTAAGTCTTTGCGCTCAAATTCAATGACTGTTGCATGATCCTCTTCTTAGTCGCAGATCGGTCCATGGCCCCTTTGAATTGTTGCAGTCCTATGTTCCCATTATGGTGTTCATGATTCCAGATCTTCTTTATCGAAGGCATATCTCCTGGTGATTGTATACCTCTATCTCCCATGGAGGTGGTTTCATGCTATATTGAGGCCCAAGGACTAAGTTCGGTTGAGTTGAGTGTTCAACTTACCGTTCCTTCTTTACGATTCTGGCTCCTCTTCATCGAAGGCATATCCGGTGATTGTAAACCTCTATCTCCCATGGAGGTGGTTCTATCTTGAGGCCCAAGGACTAAGTCTGGTTGAGTTGAATGTTCAACTTCATGTTCCTTCTACAACCCATTACTTAAAGCATGGCCTCAAATTTCAGCGAAATTCCACCGAAATTCTCAGAAATTTCCATTTCTTTAGATCACCGAAATCGAAACGCACCCTTATTTCTTTTTCTGGGATTTCAACGAAATATTACCGTGTCAACGAAATTTCATCAAAATTACATGTTGTTTCAATGAAACAATAAAATAAGGGAATTTACTCTTCGCTTTCATCAAAATTAGCATATATTAATGAATTTTACTTTTTTATTCGTTAATGTGTTGAGTTGTTAGAGTTCTTTACATTGTTTAAAGAAGTTTCTTTAGTTAGTTTCTATATTTTATATCTAAATCCAAACCAAATCAGTTAGACACAAGATTTAAGAGTTAAATTAAAGTTTTAATTAAAGATGTTTATATTTTGTTTTTCTTTATTTTGATATATGTTTTAATTAGTAGTTATCATATTGAGTTAAAGAATATTAAAATTCTTTTTTTAAATGAGTTTTCAAGTAAATTCCTCAAATTCCGGCCATTTCACCGAAATTCCATCGAAATTCCACCGAATTTCTCTTTCTAGGCTTTACCGAAATGAAACGAAATCCGGCATTTAAGGCCTTGACTTAAAGTCCTACTCGTAATTTTATTTAGGTCCCCGTAAAAATAGCCAACCTGATCTCTAACTGGCGATGACAAAATCGAGTCTGCCCCCACTGGATCCGACTCGTCCTACAGAAGATTTGACGCTCCTGGCACCTTAATAGGGACCACTCCAAAACTCGGATCTCTGTACCCCCCAACATCTGCCAATAAAAATCTTCTTGAATGAGGGGCGTTTCCTCGGGAATGTACTAGTCAGCGCAAAAAGATGTCTCATCCTATCGAAACTTCACCTCTGGAGCGCCAAGGGACGCGACTCCTTGCATCCCCATTGGAGCATCTCGTGTTTGCCCGCAACGCCTGCAAAACATGGAAGATAGTCTTTCTCACCTCAAGTTGCATCAACAAAGGAGGCGATGGGCTTTGCAAGGCGGCCTTGACGATTCATAAACGATGGAGATGCCCTTCCCGAAGCCTGCAAACATCTTGTCCAACATGCGGGATCATGTGAACGAAGGGAACACCCTTCAACACCAGAAGTATGTAGGTCATCAAGTAAGCAATACCATCCCTAAATGTTGACCTCCTCCAGTAGAATCCACCATCCACATCCCTGTTCGACTGCTATGCAGACTTCTGAATCAGACAGACCTCGTGTGTAAACGAGCAGGCCTTCGAGATGGATGCTGTTTATTCCGAAAGCTTCTCCAACCCTCGTCTTGATGTCCTCCACGGCTCTGAAGATACATTTGGAGTGGGATGATCCAACATTGTCAATCAAGATCGAATCAATAGTCGAGCAAGGAATCTCTTCGAAAGGCCTCGATATCCTTCTCATCTTCATCCTGCAAGTTTGAGCATGATGACTAATATTACCCCATCAATGGCAAGTAACCACATTTTTGCATATCGCGATCATGTGCGAGCGATCATCGTTATGAAAGCATCTTATCTCTTGGCTACCAACGCCTTTCCATGGAGCTTTTGCATCCATGCCCTTCTCGATAACACCTCTCTTGAACGTTGGTCACCATTCGAGCTAAGTTTTTGAATTTCACACTGCCTCCAACCTTTGTTTCGCATCACCTCACCCTTGCATCGTGTTTCCCCCTGTGCTGTCAAGATCCTCCCAGTCCTTAATCTCCTCTCGAGCTGTTCCACATGCTCCCACCATTTCTTCTGCTAGCATCGTTCATCCTCCCTTCTTAGGTGTGAGGGTTTATACCCAAGTCCCGCAGAAACCTGGTTGTCCATAAGATGTTTACCAATCTTTACCCAATACCTAATAGACAAATGGTTAGACATGTTGCAATGCATACACAGAGAATATCTACGTCCTCGATCATGACCTTGACCACCACAACAAATAGAATGACAACCACGTCCATGTGTAACAAGAAAGGTGGTATTTTATGTTTTCTGAATTGGCAAGATGGGCAAGAGTAGAATCAAGCTGCTGAAGATGTCCGAATATCACCCAAAGAGATGAAACCTAGTCGGAGGTGGGGAACTGATCCTTCTTGTCTGGTAGCGAGGACTCAAACCAACAAGAAACATGTAAGCATTCCACTCATACTGCTATGCAATATGCTTGGCACAATAGACATGTTGAAAAATGGCCATCTCTTCATATAAATGTGTGATATACTAATAACAGTGGATAGAGGAGCCCCCCTCCCGAGAGATGGATCAAATCCATGTATAGATATTAGTAAGGCGGGATGTGGTCTTTTGTTGAGAAAATGCCCGAGACAACTCCTCTTAAATTTCCTTAGCCGTCTCCTTGTATAGTTGCCTCGAACTAATTAGGTGCAATGGATTTCTCGAGTTGAACCTGCGTTGGAAATCAAATTCTTGGTTATCCGTGGAAGCCTGACAACCGTCAAGACATCGTCAGATGTATTACATTATCCTGGCCACCTTTTAGGGTGGGCCCCGTGCCCTCCCACTGAAGATGGCTTTCCCTCCAGGTCAATCCCCTCCTTTCCTACTGGTATGGCTGCAATCATATGTTACATACTATTGGTTAACCAATTCATGACTTAATAATTATCATGCAACCATGATTCATATTCCTTGTCCGCCTTCTTCAGTGATTCTTTTGTGAGGACATATAGTTTCTTTAGACCACCGATGGATCCCTTGAAAGCACAAAACCATTGTACATTGTTCTCGATACCATCGAGTTTGATGGAAGTCTCTTGTGCCACAATAGATGAGGTGGACTATAGGGGCTTTATCCTTCGAGAAATTGTTTCCATTTGGATCACATAGAAAAAGAGAGCATATTAAAATTTGTGGTTTACTCAAGCATCATGAGATGCATCGGCAACCATTGGTGGCGGTGGATCCTGTGGGTGGCGATAGCCGTCGAGAGCAGTTGGGGCGGTTTGGAGGGGGGGGGGGGGTAATAAGAGGGAGGCCATGATTGGCAGTTGAAAAATGGGTGGAAGTTGGCTGCTAGGTTTTCATGCAAGAAAGGCCTAGAGCTCCTATCTAGGACCATCACTTCGACACCATGAGAAAAAAGTGGAATGGAACAAGATAATGTTATTGAGGGTGCGAAGTTTCTTATATATAGTGAAACCCTAAACACCAAAAGGGAAATTACAACGATGTCCTCATTGGAAATAATAAGACATCCATAAACCTGAATATAAAATGACCCGAAAACAAAGAGATCTTCGTTTGAGATGGTGGGGTTCGCTCGGTAACAATGTAAGGAGGTCACAAAATTGGGCTATGCCAAGCATCGTGTTGAACATACCTATTAGCTTTCAAAACATCTCAGCATGATGTTTAAGAGCTCCATCTCATTAAAGACCTCACTTAAGAGCTTACTAAACATCAATGGAAAATGCAAAACTGAGCAGGTTCTTGTTGTCACTGTTCTTCCAACTAATGTCAGTTCTTGCAATCAAATTATAAGTTTTTTGGGCTTGTCCTACATACCAACTTGAGTTCTCACGATGGCATATAGTACGTTAAGCATCATGTTGGCTTCTAGTATCAAACTCACTAAAATTCTTGCTATTGCCATTTATGACTTGCATTTACAGCATTGCAGACCATTAGTTACATATCTTTTCACTTTTTCTGTAACCACAAGGAATAAACTTTGATTTTTAGTTTGACTAGATGCATACCCGCGCTTCGCGGCGTGCATAAAATTTTATGTGCTAAGAATATAACTTTAAATAAATAAATGTACTAAGCCTTATCCCACTATAAGTAGGGTCGGCTACATGGATTCTTGCTCAAATCCATGTTGAAAGATTTGACTATTTTTTACGCTGGCCGTCGACTACCTAACGCAACCACTGCAAGAGTGGGATTTGAACATAATAACTTTAATATAACTTTATTAAGAAGGAATAATATAAAATAAAACATAATAAATAAATAAAATTTATTTATTTATTATATACTTTCTTGTAGTTATTATTACGAAATTCACTATATCTGAATGAACATTAGATATAAAAGATAAATCAATTAAGCAACGTATAATTTTACATCTCCATATATAGGATGGACAATCATTTCTATAGTAATAGTTTATATGTAAATAATTTTTTTCGTAGTATGTAAATTTGTAGTTTTAGTAATTAAAAGGAAAAATTAGTTTTATTTCTATGCTTTAATTTGTGTAACATAAAATGCTAGAAATCTATGCTGTTGCGTAATCAAGAACATATTTTATAATAATTCTAGTGTAATAATCATCATCTTATTTGATGTTTACAAAATAAAATAAATAGAAGTTGAAATATTTAAATAAATACTAATCCTCAACAGTAATATAACTTATCGAGGCTCAGAAATTGGCTTATACAGTTTTATAATATAAGAAAACTAGTAGGTAGCCCGTGCAATGCACGGGAAGCAAATGGTTTCAAAAAGTAATCTTCATTATTATAATTACCATTGTACAACAACTTTAATATATTATTCATCGTTTTTTTAGTTGCATAATGACAAATATATTATTTTTTTAGTCCAGAAAAGGGAGAAATGCAGGTTGGTGTCCGCCCCATTTAATTTAAAAATATAATAACAAATATATTATTTGTTGTACCTACAGGTAGTTAGTAATGATTTACAGTGAAAGGATACATGGTACATTTCTTATTGAAATCTACGGTAATTATGGTTATTTCCTGCAACAACTTTCATAAATTTTAGCAATAAAGGTGTCAGACTATCATTACAAACGGTATAATGACAGCCTTATTGTTTGCTAATTTCAGTTAGAAATGTGATTTCGCAATCAGTGACATTCACTCTTACATATTTATTACCATTACAAACAGTAAAAATGAGGTAGTACATGTTGGGGATTTCAGCTGGGAAATTAATGTGAGTTTGTAGTTGACAATATTAATTCCTATCATATATTTGAAATCATACAATATAACAAAAGTGTGTCAAAAGTATTTGATGTTGTAGACACATCTCTTTCGCAGTTATTTTAAGCGAATGCCCATGTGTAGCTCTACAAAATACAGAAGATAAATATGACAAGATTAAAATATAACAACGATGGTATAATTAAGATGTAATTAATCAGAAAGTTCGATGGTGTTTTTAAAAATCCACATAAATGGACAAAACCGAATATAATAATCAGTAAGAACTATTACAATTCTTGCCAATAAACGTGGCAATCTGTCATTACAAAGGAAGTAATAAGACATACATAATCTGTTGGGAATTCCAGCTATGAATTAGACTTTTAATATTGATAATAGTTGGGGCATATATTTAAATGCGAATAATGTAACGATTGTTTTAAAAATACATGGTCTCGTTGACACATTTCTACGTCATGTTTTAGATTGGCATGGTCAAAGAGACAGGTCTGTCATGTTTTAGAGTGGCATGGTCAAAGAGACAGGTCTAACTCGGTTGGTGAGAATTATTGTAGATCTTTTATATGTTTAGTCGTCTACAATGTCAAGGCATTGCTAACATATTTTCTTGTTGCATCAGTGATTTAGGAGATGCATTGGAGGGATGAAGTCAAGATCATTGAAGCAATTCCGCAAAATCTTCTTGAGTCTCATGCTATTCCTTTCTCCATGCCTCCAATTAGTTTGTGAAGTGAGAAATAATTCTTAGAAAAGGTCATGCATCTGATTTTTCTTCTATATTTTGTATGGGATAATTAGCCCCATATCAAAAATTCAGTTGTTTGTAGAGTGTACCCATCTTTCAGAAGCATCATATAGCTTTCCTTAACAGAACAATTTTTAGATTGTAATGGGGACATGACTGCACATAACTATCTGGAAGGGAAATATTCTTCCCCAATTGTTTCGCTGCTCTTCGTCTCGGCAGTAGGTTTGGATCTTTGCCGATTCTCTTCAGATGCTGGTTCGAGAGTACGTGATGCTATAGATCTCCACTGAGACGACATCAACGATGATACTCGCGTAGCTGATGCGGTTCGATCCCGGCAATGGCGATGAAGACCAATTTACAACTGCGAGGGTATGGGAGGCCGAGAGCTGGAGATGCCAAAGGAGGAGGAGGGAGCGGGGATGGGGACGGAATAGGGACTCCTTGAAGTTGGTCCTGCCGGAGGATACATGGAGAGAGGGTTTGCCCATGGTCATAAGTCGACAATCGAGCGATTAGAGGTGTCATCCATCGCGTCTCCATCGTCTTTTTCGCCATGGCTATCGTCATCATTGGCGTTGCTGCGCTGCCTCTGTCTTCTTGTTCTTCTTCTATTTCCGCCTCCGACGGCTACGGTTGGCCTTGTGGCTCTTGTCCTTCACGATGGCGATGACAACCAGCTTATTGTCGTTGAGGGTAAAGGTGAGATCGACTTCGGCGGTTGGGAGCTTCATCGGGGAAGGGATGGCCTTCATGGCATGTAAGGTCGAAATCGATAGAGAGAGAGAACACCATTTTCGCAAGGAGAAAAGCCCTTGAGAACCGGGTCGATGTCTTTCGCCGGAGTGGAAGACAGTACGGATGGGAGCCCTAGACCGGAAGGGGCGTTGTGGGAGAGGAGGCACGGATGAGATTCCTGCAAAAGGCCAAGGGCAAAAGTGGGATGACAGATAGAGACGTGGGGATGTCAAAGTGGTGAAAGGATATAGATGGAATTTTCGCAAAGATAACTAATGAACTTGACGCTCTTTATATATATATATATAATGGATATGAAAGGTTGAAGTAGACTTAAAAAATTTACTCTAAAAGAAAACAAAATGAAATTAGCATTTTTTTGTTATGCTCATATAAATCAACGTACATATATGTTTAAGTATCTTTTTACAAAGTAGTATCTAGAAATTATTTAGTGATTATATATTAGAGTACAATGCAGAGAAAAAAATAAAAATCAAATGAAAATAAAAGTTACATCAATGCTTTTGAATATATGAAATTTAGTTGTAGTATTCGAATGTGTATGAGAGAGAGAAAAGGGACCTAGAAAGAGATCTAGATAAATTTACTATTTGAATTTTTCATTTATCAACCATCACAAAAATATTTTTTGAAGACATGGATCGAAACTCTATATTCTATATTAATTGATAATTGGTAAGAAACAATTAAGATATATTTCTTTAAAATCTGCATATGAATCAATATTTTCTATTGTGCACTTGTAATCAAGAAGAAAGGCATTATGTATATACAAATAACAACAATATTAATACCGTAGCATTTCATTTATGAAGTTGGAATATAAAATTCAATCAAAATATCGATTTTAAATATTATTTTTTACAATAAATAATAGTTTGTATGCAATATATTTCAACAACACGTTTTTTACATAACTTTGTGAGATGGATCATCATACACATCCACATATTAGCTACATCATAATAAGTTTATATTATATATTAATATATTTAATTTTAATTTAAAAAAATTTGATCGATAAGGTTGGAGTTTAAAATATAACTTTATCGATCGAATTATTTACAATAATTAATAGAATTATTTTATTCTAATGCATATTTATTTTTTATTTATAACAAATTATTTTTGCTTATTACATAGTATAATGGAGAAAATATTTTCAATTCGCCATCAATAATAGAAGAATATGCTAATACTATAATTGACATATTACATAGATGTTACCAAATGTAAATTTTACAATGTTAGCTTTTAGATATTCTAATAATTACCTCATGGGTAAAAAAATTCAATATATAAATCACTCTTTGAATAATGAGGAAATCTAAATAAAGAAACTAATTTTTTAATGGGGAATCCAATAACTTAGAGGGATGGGGATGGGGAGAGGAATTTTCACTGATATTTACATATTCTGTATATAGAAAGAGAGGGGTAGGGATGGAGAGAGTGCGTGTGTCAATGCCATGAGAGAGAGAGATGAAATGGTGGCGGGATAAACAAATACCGGTAAGAAAGAGAGCATGAGGAATTGAATGTGGGAGGGAAAGAAGGTGAGGATGACACTTGGCCCAGAGAAAGGTGGGATCGCAGGACTACACCCCTCTCTCACCGCTGCGAGGTTTAAAATGGAAGAACAACAGCCTTCCACGTGTTCAAAAGCTGGGTAAAAACCCAGCTTTAATATAGGTATATAGATACTGAACTTAATCTGCACGTGGCAAAGTATTTTAAGGGAGTGGATGACAATCACACAACATACAGATTCAATTTTGCCATATTGATAACATCATCGTAATCTTCTTGCTTTCCATTTTCATTCTACATGGGCACCATATTGTCCCTTCCTTCTCATAGTTATGAGAAATAATTTCAAAACTCTTGTCAATTTGCAGATGGTTACGTGATGCCCTCATGGTTCAACATTCCTGAGATACCTATTGCAGCAGTAAGTAATTTTTTTTAACAATTGATTAACATCTATTCAGCAGTAAGTTAAATTATCTGAACTTGGGTATATTCTCATGACTCCTTTTTGCAGTTATTCTATAACAATTTCGTTTTCGAAGTTGCCAAAATTTTCATGATCAGATATTCATAATATTATTTTCTTTTCAATAGGAATCACTCAAATACGGGAATGAGCTCCTCAAATGTTGGAGAAAATAAGAATTGTGTTTATTCTGTGAACCCTAAGCTCTCTTATATAGGGAAGTAGCCTATGGGTAAATTGCATAAGACAATCATAAGTACATGAAATTAGGAAACAATACGAAACAATAATATCTCTACACTCCCCCTCAAGATGGAGCATAGATGTCGATCATGCTTAGATTGGACAAGCACTTCTGAAAAGGTCCTCTGAGTAAGGCCTTGGTGAGCTGACATGAGATGTGGAAATAAAACCCTTCTGAATCATATCTCGGATATAATGACAATCAACCTCGATATGCTTGGTGCGCTCATGAAATGCTGGATTATTTGCAATAAATATAGCGGTCTGATTGTCACATTCTAGTGCCATAGGAAAGGGAACCTCTATATATAGATATGTAAGAACGGCTCGAACCCACATCATTTTTGTGCTAACCTGGGCCATGGCTCTATATTCAGACTCAGCACTAGATTTGGCTACAACCGTTTGCTTCTTGCTCCTCCATGAGACGAGGGACTTTCCAACATATACAACAAATCTAGTGGTGGATTTCCTATCCTTTGGGCACCCTGCATAATCTGCATCTGCACATGCTGAGATGGTGACCTCCTTGCTTTTTTTAAACAGTAGACCTGTGATTGGAGATGATTTGAGGTACCTGAGTATCATATGTATAGCATCCATATGGACCTGACGTGGTTGCTCCATGAACTGGCTCACCTGACTAACAACAAAAGAAATATCAGATCTGGTAATGGTAACATAAAGAAGTTTTCCTACCATCTCTCTATATCTCCTCCTATCAACCTCATCACTATCATCATCATATAGTTTCATGCTTGGATCCATGGGTGTGGTGGCAGGTCGACATCTAAGCATACCCGTGTCACTTAGCAAGTCCGTGACATATTTTCTCTGGGTCATCACAAGCCCTTGTTGATTTATGGCAAATTCCAGTCCCAGAAAGTACCTAAGGGCGCCAAGATCCTTTATGACAAATTCTCAACCCAGAATTTCTTTGGCCTTCTTGATTCCTCGCATGTCATCTCTTGTAATAAGAATATCATACACATACACCATAACATCAACCATACCTGTGGATGTTTTCTGTACAAAAAGGGAATGATCTGCATTCGAACGTTTGTACCCATGTTTCTCAAATTAGTCTGAGAGCTTCTGGAACCAAGCTCTAGGACTCTGTTTAAGGCCATAAATCGCCTTGTGAAGTCTACACACCTGTTGTGAACACTCTCCCTCAACAACAAATCCAGGTGGCTGTTGTATGTAGACTTCCTTTTGAAGGTCACCATACAGAAATGCATTCTTGACATCTAACTGAAACAGTGGCCAGTCTCAAATGACAACGACAGAGAGAAGAATCCATAAGGTGGAATGACGGGCATCTGATGAAAAAGTATCAAGATAATCCACCTCGTATGTCTGAGTAAAACCTCGTGCAACCAAGCACGCTTTGTATCTGTCGATGCTACCATCAACATTATGCTCAACTGTAAACACCCATTTACAACTCACAGTAGACACTCCAGTAGGAGCTGGCATAAGACTCCAAGTGCCTCTCGACTGAAGAGCATCCATCTCTTCTTTCATAGCCAAACGCCATCAACAATCCTTCAGAGCCTCTTGATAATTCCTCGGAAATGCAACTACAAAGTTCTTGAAATCGCCAATCAAACGATCAAAGAAGACCATGGAAGCTATAGGGTATGACACAGTTCCGTTTCTGCTTCCGAAGCGCAATAGGTAGGTCCAAATCTGCCTCCTCTGCATCTGGTCCCTAGGAAGAATCCTGCTCAGGTAGACCATTAGATCCATCATTAGAAACTATATTATCAGAACATACCTCATGCGTGCAAGATGATGAGCGGTGACCATGAGTAGAAGCAGGCCGACGAGTATAGTGGTGTGGTAATGGTGGGACTGGGACATGTATAGGAAGTGAAGGTGGTGGTGGTGGAGGTGTGTGAGGTAATGATGGTGGTGGTATATATATGTTATCATCATTATCTGAAGATATCAACCGATCACCTGTAGGAGTAATAGGTTACGGATTCAAAAAAGGTGACATCGGCACTAATGTAATACCTCCTGCGCATTGGATCATAACACCTGTATCCTTTCTGTGTCCTGGAGTATAGACACTTGATAGCTCTAGTAGAGAGCTTGTCTATACCTGGAGAGAGTTGGTGGACAAATGCGATAGACCCAAACACACGAGGAGTGAGAGAGAACAAATCCTTTTCTAGAAAAGCAAGTGAGAAAGGGATTTTCTCACCTACGACTGATGAGGGCATGCGATTAATAAGATAACATGCCGTTAGAACTGCATCGCCCCAAAAAGAATGAGGTGCACGACTCTGAATGAGAAGTGTCTGAGTAACATCAAGCAAATGACGATGCTTCCTTTCCGCAATACCATTTTGTTGGAAAGTATATGCACATGTTGTCTGATAAATAATTCCCTTGGTTGAAAAATAACTGGAGAGAATATTAGTACAATATTCAAAGACATTATCAATGCGCACAATTTTCACAGAGGCAGAAAAAACATTTTGGACTTCGGTTAAGAAAATTTTGATAACATCTCCAGCTTCAGATTTATTCTTTAATAAGAAGAACCAAGACAAACGTGAGAAATCATCCACCGCTACTAGATAAAACATGTGCCCCTGATAATCAGGAACACGACTGGGACCCCAAATATCTATATGGAACAACTCAAAAATGGAGCTACTGCTCCGACACTGATGACTGGGAAAGGTAAAGCGATGATGCTTTCCCAACTGACATACCCCACATTGAAAGGACGCATGAGGCAAGATCTGAGGCAGAACACGGCACAATTTCTGGAGCGGGAGATGACCAAAGCGTAGGTGCCAAGTAAATGGTGAGACAGATCTAGTAGATAGAGAGGAGAGTCTGGCATATGGAGTTCGGACGAGGTGATAGAGACCGCCCTGCTCACGGCCACAACCAATCACCTTGCCCATAAGGATGTCCTGAAAAATAAGAGAAGACGGGTCAAAAATGGCTCGACAATGTAAGTCTTTCGTAATCTGACTAATAGACAATAAATTCATAGAGAAATCTAGGGTATGCTATACATTTTGTAGATACATAGATAGTGTCAAGCTAATCTCCTCTTGTCCATTACTCAGGGAATGCGTCCCATCTCTAATAATCACAGTTCATCCCGGAGGAACCTTTCTATAGGCCGTAAGTTGTCTCCTATCGCCATACAAGTGATGTGTGGCATCGGAATCTATAATCCATTCTATAGTATTATATCCACTACTGTTAGTGAATGCATAAGTGCTACCTGAGGTACTGGAAGAGGCTGAAGCAGCTACATATGAATGACCCTCAGGGGCTGACAAAGATGTCACATGGCCAAAAGGAGGTATAATACCCCTCAAACGTGCTACGAGATCCTCAAAACACTGATCTAGAGATGAAGCGACTGGGGGCTCAATCTGTTCAACCACTCGAGCAGAGGCATGGAATCCATGTTGGAGTAGCATGTATCCTCTGTATGTCCCGAACGATGATAGAAGGTACATGGCTGACGAATGTGACCTCCTCTCCCTCTAGGGTCGCGACCACGAAACTGAGAAGATCCTCCTTGACCTCGGGAGGCTGCCATTGCTGAGGACATCTAACTGGCAGTACAAGATGGAATGGTGATACGACTGAGCATGCGGAAGGCTTCTCCATAGGAGGAATAGTAGAGTCTGCCAAAATCTGAGAGCGGGCCGCCCCATACTAGGGATCTAGGGCTGCCGGGAATATACCTATCATGGTAACATTCCTATACGTCCTCTGCTGCTCAGGAGTCAAAGTGAGTGGCATGAAGCTATAGAGATTCTCGAACATTCCTCGCAACGATGTATAAAGCGAGTGGAGTGGTCGTCCATTCTGCTTGATAGTAAAAATATCATGCTGGAGCTATAGGATTTTGGTCTCGTTCTTTGCTTAGGAATAAGTGGTAGCAAGAATATCCCACATTGCCTTGGCAGTGGGCTGATGGAGTATATCATTGGCGACCTCTATTGCCAATGTGCCTGAAAGCCAGACCTTGGCATATGCATCATCTGCCTCCCATGAGGTGTTTACTCCAGTCTTCTCAACCGACACCTCCTCGGTAAGAATGTGTTTCTTACCGGTAGACTTCATCACGCTCTTGAATTGCATAGCTTACAGTTCATAGTTTGTCTCGTCCATTTTGACAATAGGTGCTGGACCTCTGTAGGCGCCTGTAGCGGGTACATCAGCTCCGCTTTCTGACATGTTGCCGTATGCAGAGAACTGGGACTTTGTAGACCAAATTAGTCAATGTCTACACAACCATACGTGGATTTGAATGCATGTATAAACTTATGAACTCAAATCCATCATCCAGGTGGAGACCTCGATGCGGGATGTCTTATATACAAAGCACAAACAAGGTTGCTAGGCAAGAGGCACACGCGCTAGGGAACCGTGAGCACACGTGCTAGGCCGAGCATGAGCACGCGCATGGGCGTAGTGCGAGGCCGAGCACGTGCGGGGGTACGGTGCACGGAGGGAGGGGAAGATGGTGCTCTACGCCACGAGGGGCACGCGTCGCGAGAAGCACACATTGAAGGGGGTACGCGTGGCGACACTGCTAGGGCGGAGGAGGTAGCGGTGCTGTTAGGGCGGCGACGCATCATGAGAGAAGAAGGGAGAGGGGGGGGCTGGTAGGGTTAGGATTAGGGTTTCGGATCGAGAGCTCTGGTCTATGACCGCCGCATTGATACCATGTTGGAGAAAATAAGAATTGTGTTTATTCTGTGAATACTAGGCTCTCTTATATATGAGAGTAGCCTATGGGTAAATTACATAAGACAATCATAAGTGCAGGAAATTAGTAAACAATACCAAACATGGAAATAAATAACGTAAATAATAATATCTCTACAAGAAAGATGTAGAAACTATGCATGCAATGATAGACAGGGAAATAGCTGCCGGTATTAACCCTGAGAATGTTTTCATTTGTGGATTTAGTCAATGAGGTATTGTTTTATTCTTTTTGTTCTCCATGCTAAAGTATTATCAGGTATTTTAAACCTGCCTCCTGCCATATGTTTCCTATTGCGTCTAGCAGGTGCCCTGACTTTAGCAAGTGTTTTGCTCTATCCAAAAACTCTTGGCGGGGGTGCAGTATTTAGTGGACGGATTCCATTCAACCATTCGATTATTGAGCTCATACCTCCTGATGCAAAAAGGGTACTTTATACTAACTATCTGCTATTTGCTTTTACGAATTTTATGTTAACATCAAGGTTCCAAAAACTTAGCCATGGTCGGTCCCAAGCCCGGGTAAATGAAGAGTGTTGCGTTAGGTAGCGCACAACCAATGTAAAACAGTCGGAGACAACTTCCTAAATAATATATATTTTTAAAAATACTATTTAGGAAGTTGTCCCATGATAGTTGGATCTTTTCAACATGGATTTAAGCAAACATGCAGATTTCGTTGGGGCGTTCCCTACTTGCGATGCGTTGCATCAACCGAATGCAATGAAAAATTGGCAAGGGCCGCTACATCGCAGCCTGGATGTAGTTCAAAATTTACAAGGGTTCTCGTATGAGGAACGCATGCGGGTAATTAAGCTAGTTCCGCTACATCACCGCCCGGATGCAGTCCAAAATTTACAAGGGTTCTCACATAATGGACGCATGCGAGTAAAGAAGTTAGTCCAAAAGAAATTGCAACGGAAGTTGCGGATTGATAGTTGGAATATTGACACTTTAACTGGAAAATTGATGGAGATAGTGAATAAGATGGAAATAAGGAAGATTCATATACTATGTCTTCAAGAGACTAAATGGGTTGGAGAGAAAGCAAGGGAGATCGAGAAGACATGCTTTAAAATTTGGTATTCATGTGAAGATAATGGTAGAAACAGTGTTGGAGTGGTTGTTCATAAGGATTTGAACGATTGTGTGGTTGAGGTGCAAAGATTCGGGGATCGGATTATTTTGCTAAAATTGGTGTTTGAATAAAAAAATTTGAATATCATCTCAGTTTTTGCACCACAAATTGGTTTAGGTGAAAGGACTAAACAAGCTTTTTGGGAGTATCTGGATAAGATTTTACAAGGAATCCCACAAAGAGAGATGATTTGCATAGCTGGAGATCTTAATGGTCATGTGGGAAAAGATGCTTCAGGGTATGCTAGTGTTCATGGAGGACATGGTTTTGGGGATAGAAATGAAGAGGGAAAAGTCATTCTAAATTTTTGTAACGGCATATGATCTTTTCATAGCAAACACTCTCTTCAAGAAGAGGTAGGAGCATCTAGTTACTTAGAAGAGTGGGCCAACTAGAACTTTGAGGAGAAGAGATCAGTTGTGTTGTAAAGACTGCAAAGTAATCCCAAGAGAGAGTTTGACAACCCAACACCGCTTGTTAGTCTTGGATATATAAATAAAAGGGCTGGTCAAGAAAAGGAGGGTTCCTAAGATGGGTGCGGATCGTCTGCCGTAAGTATATTGCAGCAGAATCTGCTGCAACGCGTGGATGAGCACCACGCGTCCCCCAAATAATCGGACGGCTGCGCCCTCCCTCGACTCCTCGCACCCCTCTCGCCCGACCCGCTCTCCTTCCCCGACCCCAAGCTATCTCGCGGCCAGAGCGTCCTCCCCCGACTCGGCCTCCTCCAGCCCGCCTCTTGCCGCTGCAACCCTGTCGCCGCTCCCGCTCGCCGTCCCTCTTGCCGCCACCCTCTCCCCCGATGATGCCAACATCCTCGTCCTCTGACTCCTCCCTCCCCTCAACGGCAATGCCACCTTCCTCCTCCCCTACGACGACCCCAACAGCGAGCGGGAGCGGCGACATGGTCGTGGCAGTGAGAGGCGGGGCGGAGGAGGCCGGAGGATGCCGAGTCGAGGGAGGGCGATCTGGCCGCGGAGAGGGCTTGGGGTCGGCGAAGGAGAGAGGGGTCGGGCGAGAGAGGTGGGAGGAGTCAGGGAATGGGGCAACCGTGGGTTTATTTGAGGGACACGTGGCGCTCATCCACGATTGCTAATTACGGTAGACGATCCCCACACTCCTAAGATCACTAGAACTAGATGGTGGAATCTTCCACTGAAGCAATCAAGCTTCAGAGAGAAGGTTTTAGAAGACTTATCTTGGGATTGTAGCGGAAGTGTAGACGAGATGTGGGAGGTAGTGGTATCTTGTGTCCGAAAGGTAGCCAAAAAGATGCTATTCGAGTCAAAGGGAGGAGCTCCAGGTCAAAAGGAGGCTTGATGGTGGAATGAAGGGGTGCAAGAGAAACTAAAACTTAAAAGAACATGCTTTAAAGCTTTGTCTAATGATAGAACAGAGGAAACTATCACAAACTACAAAATAACGAAGAAGGAACCAAAGAAGACTGTAAGCGAAGCTAAGTCAAAAGCTTATGTAGTTTTGTATAAAAATCTCGACTCTAAGGAGAGCCATAAGGATATATTCAGGTTGGCCAAAGAAAGAGAAAGAAAGACCAAAGACCTTTTTCATGTGAGATGCATTAAAGGACGAGGAAGGTCACATGCCTGTTACTTAGAAGGATATAGAGACTAGATGGAGCAATACTTCCATGAAATTTTCAATGGGGAGGAAATAGAGAGATCACTTTGGGTGATCTAGCTAGCAGCGAAAGTTACTTGAATCGTATAAGCTATAGACGGATATAAAAAAGGAAGTAGAGGGGGCTTTGAAGGTTATGAGACCTGGGAAAGGTATAGGACCGGATGACATCCCTGTAGAAGTATGGAGAGTTTTAGGTGAGTACGGTTTGACTTGGCTTACGAAACTATTCAATGTTATTTGGCGAAGCAAGAAAATGTCTAAAGATTGGAGGAGGAGTATCGTGGTGCCTTTTTATAAGAATAAAGGAGACATTCAAAATTGTTCAAATTATAAAGGTATCAAGCTGATGAGTCACACTATGAAAATTTGGGAATGTGTGATCGAAAGAAGGTTGAGGTAAGTTTCCAACGTAAAAGAAAATCGATTTGGATTCATGTCAAGTCGTTCAACTATTGAAGCTATCCATTTGTTGAGGAGAACAATGGATTTATAGAGCTAAAAGGAAGAACCTCCATATAATCTTTATTGATTTGGAGAAGGCTTATGATTTCGTCCCACGAGAGATAGTGGAGAGTTTTGGAGAAGCGACAAGTACCTGTCCTATACATTAACCTCATAAAGGACATGTATGATAGGGCTTTATCTTGTGTACTAAGGACCCTGTCTGGGAAGACTGGCTATTTTGACATCAACATTAATTTACATCAAGATTCAGCTGAGTCAATTTCTTTTTATTTTGATTATGGACGAGTTGACAAGTCACATTCAGGATGAGTTACCTTGGTGTATGTTATTTGCTGATGATATCGTGTTGATTGACGAGACTAGAGATTGAGTAAATGAGAAGCTTGAGGTCTGAAGACATGAGTTGGAGACTAAAGGATTTCGTATGAGTAGGGCTAAGTCAGAATATATGGAGTGCACCTGATGCAGTTTTTACCCAGTTTGAGGGGCTAGACGGAAATTTACCATGAAAGACAGAATCTTAGGAGTCCTTTGCAATTTGTTTTATTTATTCATTCTGTAATTTTCTATTTTTGGAGTCCATAGTCTAGGGTTTTGCTCTCATTGTTATAAAAGGAGCCTCGTAGGGAAAAGGGGTGGTAACTTTTGGCATATGAAACAAAACCCTAGAGGCCCCACCTCTCTTTCTCTCTTCTTCCCTCCCTCTCTCCCCGAAGCCCCTTCTCTCCCCACCGTTCTTTCCCTACAACCCTAATGCTCCCCTCCCTCTTCTCTTCTCTTACCATCACCAATCTCGCCTTCTGCACCTCCGCGATTTGCCACCCCAGCAGCCTACGCCGACATCGCCTCCAGCAACCTCGTCGGTCATCTTCCCCGGCCATCAACTACATTCCCACCAACTCTGCGACCACCATCTTCTTGTCCCAGCCTGACCGACGGCAACCCACCAGACCCCTCCAATCCGCACCACCATTCACGCCACCCATCTCTCGGATTCCCGCCATCATTGCCAATTTCTGCTGGATCTGCCGCCCTCATGTGGTCCTCGGTTTGCCATATTGCAAATCTTTATTTTTTTTATTCCATTGCTTCTGTTTTGAGTCTTCTGCTACAGTTCCTAATTAAAAATCGAATCTCTTTATTTGAGTCACTTTTTCCACTATTAATTTTGTACATCTCTAGAACGTGGAAACTGTCTGTTTTGCATGCACTTCACAGTTACTGTTGTTTCCAGTGATTTCCGTGGCTAATTATTTCCTGATTTCTTATTGCTAATTGTTAGGAATATCGTAATTTTGTGTTCTCCTGTGAGGCTGCAACATTTAATTCCCGGATTATGATCGCTTAGTATTCTTGTTTGGCCTCTCTAGGTGGTGATTTAATAGCAACAACATCTTGTGAGTACCTTTTGTTGTCATAATTTGTGCTTCGGGTGTCGCGGCAGTACGTTATAATTTTGTGTTTGCATATCTGGTTAGATTAATCCGCGTGTTAGACCGCATCAAGTGGTATCAGAGCAAAAGATCCGAGTCATCTTCATTGTCTTGCATTTCACAAAACAAAAACAAAGAAAAAATCATATTGCATTTGTGAGTCCCTAGATCCGTGAGAATCGAACTTCTATGGCTCGCCACCCTGATCCACATCCCATGGCGCGATTGGAAGCATTGATAACGAACTTGGGTGAGGAAATCCGACGCACTAACACCCGTCTAGAAAACATAGAGAGGATGGTAGCCAATAACACTCAACAGTTGGAAGTCTTGAATTTTGACAGAATGGGTAGGGAGTACAGAAGGGAACACGGTAGAAGGGACACTAGCCGCTCTTCAACTTCAAGTGGGCGACATCATAACCCTTGTAATCCCCGACATCGTGGACATGACCCACTTGTCTTTGATCCTAATTCTGAAAGTGATGTTAGCGATGAACCATCCCTACATCTGGAGTCGCCGCCACCCTCAGGTGACGAGGAGGGTGAGAATCGACTACCTCATAGACGTCGACCTGAAGAACATGATAGAAGGAGAGAGCCTGAGCTGCGTGGTCGACCACATAATCAAAATCAAGATCCTAATTGGGACCTGGGGATAAGGATTGACGTTGCCGACTTTGATGGACGACGCGATCCGGACATCTTTCTTGATTGGATGGATCAGTTGGAACATTTCTTTATTTGGAAGGAACTACCGAGTGAGCGGAGAGTCTAGTTTACCACGTTAAAGCTGAAAGGATTTGCCTTACTTTGGTGGAAACGTCTCCAGGAAGAACGTCACCGCCAGGGAAAAGAACACATTCGTTCTTGGACAAGGATGCAACAGAAGCTTCGGGACAAGTTTCTTCCAGAGAAGTACCGACAGAACTTGTACAATCGCCTTCAAAACCTTCGTCAAGGAACACACACTGTTAGGGAATATACTGAAGAGTTCCAAGTTCTGATAGCTCGGAATAACTTAAAGGAAAGCGATTCTCAACTGGTGGCTCGATACACACATGGATTACGAACCAACATCCAGGATGAATTGTACATGTGTGCTGGCCGAACAGTAGACGCTACCCATGCTAGAACTGAGAGGGCTGAAGCGAAGTTATCCAGGAACCTCACGCGATGCACGACGATCACGACCGCCTCTGCTGCTACTCCCTCTGCACCAAACATCTCTACTGGACAAATTAGGGTGGGCGCACAGTCAACCATCAAATCAGTGGGCCCTATACCTCGCACTATTACTGGGAATACATGTGCTCATCCACGACCAACTCATGCCGGGTCAGGAATTCTCGGGGCTCGACCTGTAATGGGACATGATACTTGTTTCAGGTGCCTTCAGAAAGGGCATCGC
Source organism: Ottelia alismoides (assembly GCA_037367405.1). Taxonomy (NCBI): domain Eukaryota; kingdom Viridiplantae; phylum Streptophyta; class Magnoliopsida; order Alismatales; family Hydrocharitaceae; genus Ottelia; species Ottelia alismoides. Next base: position 39,581 of record JAZKJV010005320.1, on the reverse strand, counting down.
GCAGCAGAATGTCCCAACCCACGTGTGGCAAGTGCACTGACGAACCTGATAATGAGAACACCCCTACCGAGGAGAATGAACCAGAAATGGTGACCGGCTACACAATGATTACGAAGAAGTTGAGGTTGAAGCAGAGACCCATGGACCCTTCCTTTTGATTGAACATAATGAGTCTAGACAAGAAGATGATGCACCTACCGAAAAGTTGGAACATCTTATGCTAGCACTAAAAGTTGAGAGCGATGATGCTTGGTTAAGGAGAAGCATCTTCCGCACCACTTGTGCATCCAATGGTCACCGTTGTTCTTTAATCATTGATGGAGGAAGTGTGGAAAACTTTGTAGCCCAAGCGATGGTGGACAAGTTAGAATTGCAAACACAACCATTGGATCGACCGTATAATGTGGCTTGGTTTAAAGGTGTGACTCTAATGCCAATCCAACGTCAATGCCTTGTCAAATTTTCCATAGGACTCACATATAGAGATGAGATCTGGTGTCATATTGCACCTATGGATGTGTGTCACATCTTACTGGGACGACCTTGGCAGTTTAATCGAGACACAGACCAGAAGGGAAGGAAGAACACCTACACATTTTTGATGGACAAGATGCGAATGACCCTCAAACCTCAGCGAGATGCCCCTAGCCCTAGGCAAACAACCACCACTTACAAAGGTACTTCGATTGATCGTCAAAAGTCTGTAATTGCCCAAACACCACCACACTCAGGTGGGTCACTTGTTGTTCTCCAAGCATCTCCCTTCCAACACCAACTCCAAGAATCGCATGTTGTCTTTGCCCTTATTGGAAATGAAATTGAGAGTGACGTTGTGAATTCATATAAAGTAGACCCAGAAGTCACTCCGATCTTGGAAGAGTTTGCATATATTATGCCAGACGACCTCTCCGAAGGACTTCCACCGCTAAGGGACATACAACACCATATAGACCCAGTCCCTGGAGCTAGCCTGCCTAACCTGCCCCACTATCGAATGAGCCCGAAGGAACATGAAGAGATGCAACGACAAGTAGTGGAGCTGTTGAGTAAAGGGTACGTACGTGAAAGTATGAGTCCTGTTGCTGTTCCCGCCCTCTTAACTCCAAAAAAGGACGGAACTTGGAGAATGTGTGTGGACAGTCGAGCCATCAACAAGATCACGATAAAGTATCGCTTTCCGATACCTCGACTAGATGACATGCTGGATATGTTGACTGGGGCATGCATATTCTCTAAGATGGATCTACGGAGTGGTTACCACCAGATTCGAATTAGACCTGGAGATGAGTGGAAAACGACCTTTAAAACCCGTGAGGACCTGTATGAGTGGTTAGTGACGCCCTTTGGCCTGACCAATGCTCCTAGCACCTTTATGCGTATAATGAACCATGTCTTGAGACCTCTTATCGGGAAGTTTGTGGTTGTTTATTTTGATGACATCCTAATTTACAGTGGCAACCTGAGCGAACATTTGAGCCATCTATGTCAGGTGCTTACCATCTTAAGAGAACATAAGCTCTTTGTTAACTTCAAAAAGTGTGCCTTCCTCACTGACTCAGTTAACTTCTTGGGTTACATTATCTCCGCTGATGGTATCAAGGTTGACCCGATTAAAATTGAAGCCATTAAAAGTTGGCCAACCCCTAAGACCCTTACAGAGATGCGCAGTTTTTTGGGATTGGCTTCCTTTTATCGACGCTTTGTGAAGAACTTCAATAGCCAAGCTGGTGCAATCTCAGACTGCTTATGTGGAGGTAACTTTTCATGGACATTGGAAGCTGAAAAGGGTTTCCAAAAGCTCAAAGAACATCTAACTCAGGCCCCGACATTGGTTTTACCTGATTTCAACAAGATGTTCGAAGTTGATTGTGATGCCTCACACGTTGGTATTGGCACCGTCCTTAGCCAGGAAGGACGACCAATTGCTCATTTTAGCGAGATATTGAATGATGCACGCTCACGCTACTCCACGTACGACGTGGAATTCTATGCCATTGTTCAAACTCTTAAGCATTGGCACCACTATCTCATCCAACGTGAGTTCATCCTCAATTCTGACCATGAGGCCTTACGCTATCTGCAGTCCCAGAAAAATCTCAACAAAAGGCACGCAAAGTGGGCAAGTTTCTTGCAAGAATACACCTTCCACCTGAAACACAAGGCTGGCATTAAGAATCGAGTGGCTGATGCTTTGAGTCGTCGAGCCCACCTGCTTGCAGCAGTCACTGTAGAAACCATAGGGTTTGAGCATATCAAAGAGTTATATCAAGAGGACCATGACTTCAGAAAACCATACCATGACTGCCTGGATCATCTTACTGATCAGTATCTCCTCCAAGATGGTTATCTCTTCCGTGGGTAGCAACTGTGCATTCCAGCCACGTCATTACGGGAAAGCTTAATTTTGGAATTGCACGGAGGGGGTCTTGGTAGACATTTTGGGATTGACAAAACTTTAAACCTCCTTCAAGAGAGATTTTATTGGCCACGAATGAAGAAGGATGTGACGCAGGCAATTCAACGTTGTCAGACTTGTCAACATTTTAAGGGTCAAAAACAGAACACTGGCTTGTACACCCCCTACCCATTCCTGCACGCCCTTAGGAAGACATCACTATGGATTTTGTTATCGAGCTCCCTCAGACAACTAGGAAAGTGGATTCTGTGTTTGTCGTAGTTGATCGGTTATCTAAGATGACACATTTTATCCCATGTAAGAAAACATCTGATGCATCTCATATAGCTGATCTTTTCTTTAAAGAAGTTGTCCGTCTGCATGGCATACCGTATTCGTTTACGTCTGATAGGGACACTAGGTTCTTAGGTCATTTTGGAGGATATTATGCTAAGTTGGGCACCCGTCTACAATACAGCACTGCATATCACCCCGAAATTGATGGCCAAACAGAAGTAGTAAACAGATCTTTGGGAAACTTGCTTCGTTGTCTTGAAGGAGAACGACCCACTCAGTGGGACTTGGTCCTTCCTCATGCTGAGTTTGTGTACAATAGTTCGTCTTGTCGGTCTACCGAAAAATCTCCTTTTGAATGTGTCTTTGGTTACCCCATTCCTCACGCCCTTGATAGAGTTCCTCTGGATCGACCCGACCGGGCAAGTGCTACTGCGGATGAGTTGGCTGATCATATCCACTTACTCCACCAAGGAATCCATGTCAAACTTCAAGAAACTTCCACCAAATACCAAACCCAAGCCAATGCCCACATGAGGGAAGTTGAGTTCAAAGAAGGAGATTTCGTAATGGCCCATTTTCAGAGAGAGCGTTTCTCTGAGAGAACCCACCACAAATTAAGCCCAAAGAAATTTGGCCCTTTCAAAATCATTAGAAAAATTGGTCCGAATGCCTATGTCTTGGATTTGCCGCCGGAATTCAGCACCTCACCAATATTTAACATATCTGATTTATACCCATATTTTAAGGAAGACGCAGTTAGTCTGGAAATTCTACCAATGGATTCGTCATCGACAACCACTGCAACTGCACCATCTCCAGATGCTGTTGAAGATATCTTGGATGTTCGTGATTTGGCAACACGTCATGGCATTACTAGACGCTTCCTAGTACGATGGACGGTACGCCGCTTGGAGGACAGTTCATGGATCGAAGAACATGATTTGGAGAAGCTTCATCTCGACCTTTTGCGGAACAACGCAATCTTGCCGGAGCAAGATTCTCTCCAAACAGGGGAAAATTGATGCAGTTTTTTCCCAGTTTGAGGGGCTAGACAGAATTTTACCATAAAAGACATAATCTCAGGAGTTCTTCTGCAATTTGTTTTGTTTATTTATTCTGTAATTTTTTATTTTTGGAGTCCATAGTTTAGGGTTTTGCTCTCATTGTTATAAAAGGAGCCTCATAGGAAAAATGGGAGGCAGCTTTTGGCATATGAAACAAAACCCTACGGGCCCCCACCTCTCTTTCTCTCTTCTTCCCTCCCTCTCTCCCCGAAGCCTCTTCTCTCCCCACCGTTCTTCCCCTACAACCCTAACGCTCCCCTCCCTCTTCTCTTCCCTTACCATCACCAATCTCGCCTTCTGCACCTCCGCGATTTGCCACCCCGGCAGCCTACGCCGACATCGCCTCCAGCAACCTCGTCGGTCATCTTCCCCGGCCATCAACTGCATTCCCACCAACTCTGCGACCACCATCTTCTTGTCCCAGCCTGACCGACGGCAACCACCAGACCCCTCCAATCCGCACCACCATTCACGCCACCCATCTCTCGGATTCCCGCCATCATTGCCAATTTCTGCTGGATCTGCCGCCCTCCTGTGGTCCTCGGTTTGCCCTATTGCAAATCTTTATTTTTTTATTCCATTGCTTCTGGTTTGAGTCTTCTGCTACAGTTCCTAATTAAAAGTCGAATCTCTTTATTTGAGTCACTTTTTCCACTATTATTTTTGTACATCTCCAGAACATGGAAACTGTTTGTTTGCATGCACTTCACAGTTAATGTTTCCAGTGGTTTCCGTGGCTAATTATTTTCTAATTCCTTATTGCTAATTGTTAGGAATATCGTAATTTTGTGTTCTCCTGTGAGGCTGCAACATTTAATTCCCGGATTATGATCACTTCGTATTCCTGTTTGGCCTCTCTAGGTGGTGATTTAATAGCAACAACATCTTGTGAGTACCTTTTGTTGTCATAATTTGTGCTTCGGGTGTCGCGGCAATACGCTATAATTTTGTGTTTACATATCTGGTTAGATTAATCCGCGTGTTAGACTGCATCAACACCTTTGAGGGAAGCAATGATGTAGGAATCGAGGTGAAGATTGGTGACGATAACATTCAGAAGAGAGATTCTTTTAGATATATGGGATCTATTTTGGAACATGATGGGAAAATTGATGGAGATGTTACTAATAGAATAAATCCAGGCTGACTAAAGTAGATAGAAAGTTGGTGTAGCTCCGATCGAGGATAAGATGCGAGAAACCGCTTAAGATGGTTTGGTCATTTGCAAAGAAGATCAACTGATGCACCGGCTAGGAGATGCGAGTGTTGAGATGTTGAGACGTCTAAGAGAGGGAGAGGACGGCCCAAGAATATAAGCCCGGGATTGATCCACGATAGATCTGAATGGAGGCTAAGAGAGTGTTGGGATGTTGAGTTGGAAAGAGACTATACGAAAGGATCTTAGTTTTATGGATATAAGCCCGGGATTGATCCACGATAGATCTGAATGGAGGCGAAGAATCCATGTAGCCGACTCTACTAATTGTGGGAAAAGGCTTTGTTGTTGTTGTAACAAGGTTCCAAAAACGAGAGGTGGATCTAGGAAGCTTTAAATAAGTGAGGTGAGATATATACCTCAACATTGTCGAGGTTGAGGTGTAACTTGTAAGCCTTGATTTCCCTCAAGAGAAATTAATCAACAAAGTCATGTTTACGTAGGTATCTAATTATAAACAAAACTTATTCAAGTCTTTTTAATTAAATTGGAAGTTGGACGTCACTTTAAAATTAGAAGAAACTTTAGACTGAAGGTTAGAAATTCAACATTAAGTGGTCTATTTCCAAAATTGTAATAATGATTCGAGTTGCACATATAACTAAAAGTTCACCATTAACTTAAAGCATTGAGTACCTCAAGTGATAAGTAATGATTTAATGATGTTTAAAGTATATATATATATTTATTTAGGGATTTCTACACCCATAACCCTGAGCAATTCCACAATTACATTCATAGCCCCACATAATTGCGAATTACATGAGGAACCTTGAGTAATGATTAACTCTTACATGGTATGACCATGTGTTCACCCTAGGGATGCAAACAGTCGGATACGTATACGGATATTGGTATTATCATATCCTTATCCGTTTTTAATACGAATACGGATGCGGATACGGATATTGACATTGATAGATATTAAAACTATCTTACCATATCCTTAAAAAATGGATACGGATGTAAAACGGATACTGATCGCATACGAGCAATGTTAGAAATACTCTATAGAATCGACTTAATATATATGAATTGGATAGAAAACACATAATATAAATTTACTAAATGTGTTTATACCATAAAAATTATACAAATATAGTAAAAGAAGGCATATAATTATGTTATATAGGGTTAAAAAAAATATCTTTGACTATATTTATATACAAAAACAGATATATGAATACGGATACAGATGTTTGCAGATATCAAAATGAGATCCATATCCGTACCCATTTCAAAACGGATACGGATACGAATGTCAAAATTTGTATAAAACGGATACGGTGACGGATCGGATACGGATATATCCATAACCGTTTGCATCCCTAGTTCACCCCCGTCCATTCTCTCCATTATCTTTGACAGAATACGTCTAATTTTGACCGTTTTACCCCTTAAACTAAATTATATTTGCAAAAGATGCCATTGATTGCAATATAAGTTTAACAATAAACTATGGAATCAAGAATCAAGGATCTGCAACTTCCTCACGGCCGTCCACGACCTCCACCGCTCCATGCAACGCTCCACTCTCTCCGAGAGCTCCCTCCTCCACAAACACATCCTCATGGAGAACGCCATGAAGTACCTCAAGAAGGAGCTGACAGAGGTGGACATCATCTCGCCCGTCACCTCCATGTTCCCACCATCCACGGATGTCTCTTCCACGTTCTGATCGTGCATAGATCATCCCAGTTGTGGAGTACATGATCTCCTGCGGATACGCGCGGGAGTGCCTGGAGACCTACAAGCTTCGACGACTTGTCATCATCGAGGAGTCCTTTCCCATCTGGGATTGGAGCACCTGAGCCCCTCTCATATGTAGAAGCTCAACTGGAATCATGCTGTCTTCGACTTGGAGCGTTTGGGCTTGCCGCGGTTCATGTTGTCTTCGATCAGGTCTTCACGGTAGAGAGACTCATCTGCGGTTTATTCTTCACCAGGGATGTCACAATCCAATTCTGCGAGGGGAGGGGGGCATTCTGAAGTAGAAAGGGAGGCGAGGGAGGGGCGCTGGAGTAGGAGGGCGGTGCAGGGGTGCATGCTGGAGGAGGGCTGCAAGGGGGGCACGCTGGAGGAGGGCGGCGAGGGAGGGGTGCTGGAGGAGGAGGGCAGTGCAGGGGGCGTGCTAGAGGAAGAGGGCGACAAGGGGGGCATGTTGGAGGAGGAGGGCGGCGAGGGAGGGGCGCTGGAGGAGGAGGGTGGTGCAGGGGACGCGCTGGAGGAGGGGGGTGGCAATGGGGCACGTTGGAGGAGGAGGGTGGCGAGCAGTGTTCACTAAATCGGTCGCACGGGCCGCATATGCGGCCTCATATGCCTGTGCGGCGTGTAGACCGCACCGATTACTTGAATAAGTGCATTATGCCCCCTCCCCGCATATGCGGCCCGCATATGTCCCGCATATGCCTCGCATATCCCGCATATGCCCCGCATACTGCTCCAGTAGCTCCAACTTTTCAATCTTCTCATTCATGACTTAATTCTGTAACTCTGCCTCTTCATTCAATTGTTAGAATATGACATGCATTTTTATACAATTGCAATGCATTATACCATTACGCATATGCAGTGTTTTATGTTTTTCTCATGTATTATTTTCACGAGTATATGCAATGTATCGTCGGATATTTTTTATATATGCCGATTGAGGTTTTGCTCATGTAGTGGATGTATGTGTATTGAAGTTTTGTTATTACGAATCATATAATGTGGAGTTTTTATGGTAAATATTTTTTTGTGATTAAATATGAGGCAATTAAAAGTGTATATGCACACCAATCTAACATGAACCGTTTTTCTTACATCTTCTTTAATTCCACATAGATACATAACTTTAGTGGTAATGTTATTCATAGATATTTTTTTATTATTTAATTAAAAATTAGAAAACCACTTAGAACCGCATATACCCCGCATATGCCCCCGCATACCGCTTAATCAGTATTCGGTGACCAGTCCGAACGCATACGCATGCCGCTTTCCTGAACCTTGGTGGCGATGGAGGGGTGTTGGAGGAGGAGGGCGGTGCAGGGGGGAACGCTGGAGGAGGAGGGGCAAGGGGGCACGTTGGAAGAGGAGGGCAGTAAGGGGGCGCACTGGAGGAGGAGGGCGGTAAGGGGACGCGCTGGAGGAGGAGGGCAGTAAGGGGGCGTACTGGAGGAGGAGGAGGGTGGCACAGGGAGGCACGCTGAAGGAGGAGGGTGGCACAGGGAGGCACGCTGAAGGAGGAGGGCAGCACAGGGGGGTGCTTGGGGAGGAGGCACGCGAGGGAAGGGCATTGGAGGAGGAGGGTGGCACAGGGAGGCACGCTGAAGGAGGAGGGCAGTAAGGGGGCGCACTGGAGGAGGAGGGCGGTAAGGGGACGCGCTGGAGGAGGAGGGCAGCGCAGGGGGGTGCTTGGGGAGGAAGGGAAGGAGGTTCAACAGGGGAGGGGGCATGCTTGAGGAGGAAGGGCGGCGTGGGATGGGTTGGAGGAGGAAGGGGAGGAGGTGGTCGGCGGTGGGGTGGGGGTATGTAGGAGGAAAAAAGGGTATGATTTTTTTTACTTTGGGTTACGGCCAGCTGTTAGATTGTGGACCAATTAGTTTAACTCAATCTTCTGGTTGAGTTAATGAACTCAACTAACAGAGGGTTATATGTGTAAAACAACACATTTATTCGGGGTTATATGTGTAAAACAACACATTTATTCGGGGTCCTGAGTGTAATTCACGACTCCGCAGGGTTATGAATGTAATTGCAGAATTACTCAGGGTTATGGGTGTAAAAATCCCTATTTTTTAAGAAATTCATAGCTATGTGAAATTATTTAAAAAAGTTTTTTTTAAAATCTTAACGTGATCGAATGAAGCATCATGTGTGGAGATGTTCTCGGGCGATCATGGGGGTTCAGTTCGTCTCCTCACTAGCTTGGGCATTGCCCTGAGGTCCCTAGGGCTCGCGTTGGCCTCACGCAAGGGATGGGGCCTCTGCTCCTCCTCCTCATCGTGTGTTTGCATCACCTAGAGCTTGCACGATGCTGTAGGACCCTTACTTTCCTTGGTTGTACTATTGTCTGTGCATCATGTGGGTTCTTTGGACTGTAGGGCTTTAGAGGATGGTACTTCGGGTTTCGTGGAATGCGTCTGACATGTGTGGGGCTACATCTTTTGGTGCTGGGTCTGCTACTTTTGCGGAGGTGACGACGAGACTCAGCGATGAGGCTCCCAAATAGAGTTGCTTTGGGATTTTGATGTTGTGGGAGTTGCTGCAGTTTATTTTGGAGGAAATTGACATATCGTGAGTCATCGTAGGGGATGTTGGAATTCTACCTCCGTTTCAGTGACCAGATTTCGCTGCTTCTAGTGTGGTGTTTAGGGCCATCGACATCATAAATGCATGATGCGTAGGTTGTGACGACCTTGTGTACAACGATCAGAAAATTCCAACAAGGCACTGAAAACTTTTTAAAAGTCAACCTGCGGAGGTGACACATCCGTATTTGCAAGAAACCCCTGCCGATGTGATGAGGGGTCAATTTCATCCTATTCTTATTACTTCATCATCATTTTGTGTTGTGGCTATAGAGGGAGTGAGTAGATGCCTCCAATTTTGCTAGGGATATGATCTCTGTATAGATGATTGCTTTGTCTATACCCAAGTGATGACTAAAAACATGAGATGCAGATTTTGGTATTGTGTGGAGTCGCCCTCATTTTCACGACAGTGTTGTGGTGTGCTGCTCCTGGTGCGTGTTCCGGGTCTTTGGTTTGCCCTTCACTTCCTGATGTATGGACTTGATTTATATCGATTTGGTGGGAAGGGGGGAGTCGTTTAGAATAAATTCGAGACCTGAAAACAAGAGAGGACGTGATATGGACGTTATGATGGCCACGAAGAGACACCATTCTGATAAGGTCTTCGAGGCTGTGCATGTGGTAGGCCAGATGAGGTTTCGCTTGGCTGTTACTTCCTTAGATGTTCATCGGTCGTCGTCGGTGGTCGCTCTCTTGAGGTGGATCTCTCTGTCTCCTTGGTCTGCGGCTTAGATGTGGATCGATTATTGTTGGGCCCGGGGTGAATGTTCTTGATGCTTTGCACCGTGAAACGGTAGAAGAGACTCATTTGAAGCCATCTCTCTGGAAACAACTGTAGTAGCGACCCCGAGCCTATTGGGTCTCATGATGTGCCCGACAAGGCACGTGTGGAGCTACCCTTTACTGATGATCGATATTGTGATTGCCCATTTAAGTGTAAAATAGAAGATTAAACTAAACTATGTATTTCATGAATAGAATAAGAACCATAGGGCTTTTTATATATTTGGAATCCTAGGGTTAGGGTTACAGAGTGTAGGACTATTATAAATTTATAATAAGTAGACTGGAATACTTTGGGGTTAGGGGTTTACAACTCAACACTCAACACACCCCCTTCAAATTGGAGTATATATATCAATCACATTCAACTTGTTGCAACATTTCTCAAACAGTGCGCATGCAAGTGGCTTGGTGAACATATATGTTATTTGATATGTAGAAGGTACATGTGGAAGAAGAATACTTGTTGTTGTTGTTTATTCATAAGGCCCAAGGGTTCTATTTTATAGAAAAGAGAGACCCTAATGTGTAAATTACATACTACGGATAAAAGAAATAAATAACTATAAAACATTGATATAAAAAGCTCTCCAACACTCCCCTCAACCTGCAGCATAGATGTCGATCAAGCTCAGCTTGGAACAACAACTCTGAAAGAGTCATCTAGCTTAGTGAACACCTATTGTCTGCTCACTAGAATTGACATGAGATGTAGAAATAAGGTCCTTCTGGATCATATCTCGAGTGTAGTTGTCACACCCGTCCTCCCGAGGACCTTAGGTTACCCGTCAAATACGTCATTCGCCTACTTAATTAGCTTAGAGTTAAACCGTTGTTATGAAAACCTGGGGAAATTTTTCGCCTTTTCACAACGTGACATTCATAAGATTTATTATGCTAAACAAGCAACCACAAGAAAACTAAAAGCGGAAGTAGTAGTACACCAGAACTGAACAACAAGGATATACATTCATTTTGATTTCATTCATATAACATGCTGAAGTTTCCACAACATTCAATATACATGTATATATCCCAAAAGTGAGGATACAAAGGAGAACACAACCAACAACTGTCTAATGAGCTCCAAAAGAATATACCTGCTCTGAAAGTGTAGCACCAAAAAGAAACAATAGCAACCCAAACTATGTCAGTTACTCGGTCGCTGGGCCCTTGCCTGCCATAGTAGAAAAAGGGACAAGCAAGTATCTGTCACAAAATTGTCAAGTACAAATTCTACACACTTCTACTAAGGAAAGTAGTAAGAAAGACTAGAACAACTAGAAAAACAATAAGGTAATTGTAGTGGACAAAAGAAGCTAGCAAGTAAAAGTGGGTTAATTGATTCTTTTAAATTATTTACTTGCTTTCTGAAGTCTAACAAGAAGAACAAACTCGCTCACTACCACACCGTGTCTCCCTCGATCAATGGAACTAACCAAACAACAACTCAAGCCTAGAAGTAAGTCTGTAGTCTTGGTCCGGTTAGGACCTCGATATCCGGGTAGGACTTCAAAGTCCAGGTTGAACCTCACACTATGACTCTGAGGTATGGTGTACGCCTCAGGGTTGGGGTGCCTCCGTAGGCATGCGATGGTATCTTGCATCCTAACTAAGTTCCCAACACTCCTTCTAGCTTGTTCTCTCAACTCTCATTGATCCTTGGTCGACACGTGTGATAGCTCGCTCATGAAGGTGTATAAGAGGAACCGTACTTACAACTCTCTCAACACCCAACCCTCGTTAGCCTCTACTAACGGAACTGTCGTCACTAGTCTCCTAGCGGAAAAGTCACTCATCTCTTACCCCATCACGAGGTCACAGCCTGGCGGAAAGGTAAGTAGAGGGTCATCAATGCCTACTGGTCACTACCCCATCACCAGAACACCAGCCTGGCAGAAAGGTAATTAAATCCTCAGTGTCTACTAACCATTACCCCATCACCAGGACACCAGCATGGCAGAAAGGTAATTAAATCCTTAATGTCTACTAACCAATACCCCATCACCAGAACACCAGCCTGGCGGAAAGGTAATTATGAAATCATCAATGTCTACAGATGGAATTTATAACTTAGCTGGCCAATTGGTGAACTGTCACATATCAATCGATCACTAACCCATCACCAAGACACCAGCCTGGCGGAAAGGTAATAATCTCAGCGGTGAGGAAACCCCCGAAAGGATTCGTCTGCTCTCGCCAACCCCAGTGGAAGTATGGTCCAAGGGAAAGGCAGTGGTAGTACGACTACTACACCACTAGAGGCAGGAAAGAGAAAAGGTAAGCCTGCCGGACCCGACTTCCTCTCTCGCTGCTCAACTCCCGAAGGAGAAAAGCTAAGTAAAAACCCGACGAGCTCGTAACTATCTACGGAGAACCCCCAACCTAGGCTCTCAAAGAAAAACCAACGGGTCAGTGGAATGGTCTAGACAACTCGTGGATCCCAACGAAGTGTAAAAACCGAGCCGGCTCGAAGAAAACATGTGAAAAAGACTGCGATCCTAGACCTATGCTCTCAGTGTCCGCTACCCAAGCCTGAGCGACCTCATCTTCTGCTCAGGTGAGGGTCACCGCGCCCTCGCACAGTCGGAGTATAAAACCCCATGACTGGCCAAATGTGACATCACCATTTCTGATATTTCATGTTTCACCCTAAGTGTCTAAGGTTTCCTTGATTTATTTCCCATTCACAAGTTGTCAGTCCCAGATCCGATCTTGTTCTATGCGAACCTCAACTAATCCTAGGTCAGGGATACTGACCTGTTACGATAGTCTCTCTCTAAATTCCTACTGAAGAACATCTATCTTACGATCTTGGCTATCTTAACGGAAAACGTCTTCCTTTCCTACGCCCCCAAAAGATTCATAACCACCTACAAGGATCGGGCTACTCTTAAAGGAAGACTTGCTTCATGGCAAGTTCATATAGTCTTGTTTTCCTGTATGGTACTACATATATATATATCTATCCTTAAGATCATCCCCAATTCTCTAAATTTCATAATAGGTGTTTCAAACCCACCTCTATAAGTAATAATCTCAAATCTGAACATTCAGTGACAGTATGATATAGGTAGTCAATAACTGCTCAAAACTCCTCATTTTTCTAAAATAACTTCATGGATTGAAGGTTAATATGAAAGAGTATATATCAACAAGTAATTTCACTCAAGGAGATATGAAGAAACTCCCCAAATGCATCCTAAAACACTAATTTAAAGTGCATGGACAGATCTGGACATTCAGTGACAAGTATGATATAGGTAGTTAATAACTCCTCAAAACTCCTTATTTTTCTAAATCAACTCCATGGACTGAAGGTTAATATGAAAGATTATATATCAACAAGTAATTTCACTCAAGCAAACATGAAGAAACTCCCTATTTTTCGGATCACTCAAGCAAACACGCTCCTTTTCGGATCACAGCCCCATTATTTGGGATTCGGGCGACTCGTCCCGACCGTATGGCATTTTTCGATACGAGAAAAGTTGGCTCTTGGAACCTAATTTCAAGGATATAGTGCGAAACCACTGGTCTCAAACCTCATTTTCGGGTAACGCAGCTAATCGTTTTGCTCTCAAACTTTCATCTCTGCGGCGAGTCTTGGCTTCCTTCAAAACGTCTTCACGTCTGGCTCGGCGATCGGCCCGCAACGAGGCCGAGGCCACTATTATTAGATTGGATCGTTTGGAGAGCAGCAGGGAGTTATCACAGAATGAACGATGCGAAAGATCGGTAGCAGCTCAGATAGTTTCGGAGGAAGACAGGAAATCTGCAATTGAATGGAAACAACGATCTCGTCTGCGATGGCTCAAGGAGGGGGACGCGAACACTACCTTCTTCCATCGGTTAGCTAGTGCGCGTAAACGATATAATCGCATCTCTTCCATTGAGATTGGGGAAGCGATATTTCAAAACGAACAAGACATGGGTGCAGCGCTGGTGAATTATTTTAAGAACTTTTTCACTCGCCTTCCTTCTTCTTCTTGGCAATGGACGGCTCCCGGTGCCTCTACCATCTCGGTCTCTGACGCTGACAGGTTAACACGCCCCTTATCGTTGGAGGAGCTGAAGAGCGCTGTTTGGGACCTGAACGCAGACGCTTCTCCCGGCCCAGACGGATTCCCTATTTCCTTCTATAGGGACTTCTGGGACGTCATTGCCAACGATGTTCTGGAAGTGGCACTCGAGTTCTGCGAAGGAAACCTGGGTTTCAACAGACTTAATCGGGCGTCTATGATCCTCATCCCAAAATCTCAGGGTGCTCGCCGCATTGAGGACTTCCGCCCTATCGCCGTCTCCAACGGTATCTACTTGGTCATTGCGAAGGCTTTGGCCCGTCGCTTAGCTCCCCTACTGGCTTCTCTCATTTCTCCATGCCAAGCGGGCTTTGTTCAAGGGAGACAAATTTCGGACTGCTTCGCTCTTGCCTCCGCCATCATTGACGGTTGGCACAGAAATGGAACAAAGGGGGTTCTTTGGAAAATCGATTTTGCTAAGGCTTATGACTCCCTAGACTGGAGATTCTTATGGTCGGTCCTGAGGTCTCGGGGATTCCCTCAGATATGGATTTCATGGATTCGTCGATGTGTTACCACGGTGTCTTTCTCCCTATACCTCAACGGTAGGCCATCAGGGAGCTTGTTTCAGCCACAAAGGGGGGTCCGCCAGGGGTGCCCTCTCGCCCCTCTTCTATTTGTGCTAGCAGTGGACGTGCTTCCTCGAATGATTCAAGGCGTAGTCGAAGCCGGATATACTAAAGGATGCACATTCGGCGACCAGCATATCCCCTTGATCCAATACGCGGACGACACCTTATGCTTTATTGAGGGGGATCAAACGCACTATTCCGGTATGGCTACCACTGTCCATTTATTCTGCGAGCTATCGGGACTCCGCATTAACGAGTCCAAATCCAAATATGTGCCCTTTGCTCTCTCACCTCGGGAGATAGGGGAGTGCTCCTCCACATTCGGGGCCTCTCTCGGGGCTCTTCCTCTGGAGTACCTGGGACTATCTCTATCTATGGGCAGGGCGAGGCTACGCGACTATCAGCGGGTGGTGGAGAAGGTCGAGTCGAGGCTGGCGGGTTGGCGATCGTCAATGCTCTCTCGGGGTGGACGTTTGGTGCTCATTAAATCGGTCCTCTCGGCTATTCCTATATATTTTCTAGCATCCTGCGGCTTACCTAAAGGGATTCGGATGCGCTTGGACAAATGCTTGAGGGGTTTCCTTTGGGGCAAGAAAGGCTCAACCGGTAGGGGGATGCATCTGGTGGCTTGGGGGGACGTTACTCGACCTAAGCGCGACGGTGGCCTGGGAGTTCGGCGCATTGAGGTCATGAGGGACGCTTTCCTCCTCAAATGGGTGTCGCGACTTCTAGGGCGCGAGAATGGATTCCTGGTTCAATGTCTCCGCAGGGCGGCGGGTAACGCATATCTCTCCGTATTTGACGGTCGATCACATAACCAATCTCCCATATTTTGGCGCGAGGCCTTCTCGGTTTTCAACCGCAATCGGTCCCTCTTCCGTCCATCCCTTGGCAACGGCTCCTCTTTCAGATTCTGGACCATGGACTGGTCTGGTAAGGGCACTTTCATGAACCTGTTCCCAAGACTTTATGCGCTTGCCAGAGACAGAGATGCATCGGTGGAGGCTTATTGGTCCAACGGCTCGTGGTGCCCCATCCTGGTGGACGCTCTCTCCTCTCAGCGGCTAATGGATTTCTCCGCCTTGATGTCCTTGCTCGGGGAGGCCCCTACTCCATCGGGGGGGCATGATCACTTCTCCTGGAACGACGGTTCCTTCTCCTCGAGGAAGGCATATGCCGCTCTCCTTCCCAGCGGCGCTCCTCCGGATGACATGTTCCTCAACCACTGCAAGCTTATTTGGGAACTCAAACTTCCGGAGAGGATTGGCATTTTCTTATGGATCTTGAGGCGGGGCCGACTTCCTACTCGCGATCGCCTTCAACCGATTTTCCCGAACATGCCCAGTTTGTGTGGGCTGTGCTCCTCCGCGGTGGAGTCGGTAGATCACCTTTTCCTCCATTGTGATCTCGTGCGGCCACTTTGGGAGGACTCTACATGGCTGAATCGTACGTCGATGGTTTCGTTTTGGGAGAGCCTTGCTGCATCTGATAGTCATTCGCGGACGGAGAGGCTGGCACCGGTAGCGAGAATTTGGTGTATATGGCTGGCCAGGAACAAACTCCTGTTTGCAGGACAGAGGTTTTATTTAGAAAATATTTGTATCGACGCGAACCGCCTGTGTGCGGATTGGTCAATCAGGTAATCTAGTTGTATCTGCGGGGCGAATGGTTTCAGGCTGTGACCATTCTCCCCCACGTATTCCCTACCCTCCCCATCTGTAAGTTCTTCCCCCTTTTTTCTTTCAATAAATTGGGGCGAACACCTACGGGTGTCTCCCCCTTTTGGAGTGTCAAAAAAAAAGAAACTCCCTAAATGTATCTTAAAACTCTAATTTAAAATGCACGGACAGATCTGGACACATTCAGTTACATGTATATTTCAACATCCAAAACATTTCTAAATCACCTAAATTTCCAAATTAAAAGCCAAGAATTATAGGCCAATTTAGTGGGGTCATATCAGTATGCAAATCTACTCAAGGGAACTTAAAGAAGATACCCAAATCATGCAAGTTATTGGCCAACAATCAACAACAACAAAATCTGGAATTTCAGTATACCCGTCCATAGATATAGTCTCTTTAAGATGTATAATCACATGCAATTTCGTATCTAACCCATGGATTTAAGTCTAACTTAATGGAGTATTAATCAATATATGATTCTACCCAAGAGAACCGAAGAAAGATCAAGAAATACATGTCTAACTTGGATTAAAAAGAAAACAACCAGATCTGGACACCAAGTAAAACCGTCCACTCTAAGTCCCATTTTCTCAAATTTTTACAACCAAAATCCCCAAAACAAACACTTGATCTTAGATCTGTAATATAGGTGGTAAAAACTCTACAAATGACAGCAAGAGGAAGGTTTAATTTGTACCTCAAATCAAGCTTCAAAAGCTTGAAGAACTCTCCAAGAACAATGTTGGGCTGTCTACACCTTGAGCTTCAGGGCTTGATTTCTCCTCTTCTTTGGCCTTTGATCTTACATTCAACACTTGATCCACATTCCTCTCCTTCCCAACTTTAATTTGAGCCCAAGAACTCAAATTTTGGTGGAGAAATGAGGGAGAAAACTAAGAAAGAAGATGGAGATCCATGGAAATTTCGGCCATGGAGAAGAGAGCTCCAAGTTTTCAAGAGGAAGAAGAAGTGGAGGTGAAGGGGTGACGTCTATGTGTGCTTATACCCTTGGGAAAATTACATCATAAACCCCACCAACTCTTTCTATTTGCACATAAGGCCCACCTATGAATAGTAATCACATTACTAATCATACTTAGCCACTTAATCACCTCTAGCCACAATTCCACAATTAGCCACTAATGGCATCTTAATTTCCCATACTTAATCACAATTAAAATCTCAACTTTTAAAGCCAATCAAACTCACTAATCATTCATCATCTTGGACTTAATTGGTCATTAGAAATTAGGGATGTTACAATCATAAAAACCTCAAAGAGAGTCTCGTCCTCGAGACTCCGCTTCTAAGTCAGGTTTGTCGGTCTGCCATAAAAACCTCAAAAGGTTTTTAGCCCATAAAAACCTCAAAGAAGGTTTTTACCCAGAAAGTGAAATGATTTGCCAAACAGAGAACTGATAAACTAAACTACGAAAGTACCTGAGAAGAGTCGCGGGTATCTCTCGCGCATAGCTGCTTCGGTCTCCCATGTCGCCTCCTTAACACCCTGTCGGTGCCATAGGATCTTGACCAAGGGAATCTCCTTGTTCCGAAGCCTCTTGACCGCAAAATCAAGTATCTGTACTGGTTCCTCCTCGTATGTCAACTCTGGCTCTATGTCAAGGCTCTCATAGCTGATGATGTGCCGAGGATCGTGCACGTACTTCCTCAAGTTTGACACATGGAATATGTCGTATATAGCCGCCAAACGTGGGGGAAGTGCCAGTTTGTATGCAACTTTCCCAACACGTGAAAGTATCTCGAATGGCCCAACAAAGTGTGGCACCAGCTTGCCACGAACTCCAAATCGTTGTATCCCCTTCATGGGCGATACACGTAGAAACACAAAGTCTCCAACCTAAAACTCCAAGTGTCGGCGTCGTCGATCTGCATAGCTCTTCTGGCGACTCTGTGCCGTCAAGAGCTTCCTCCTCACCAAGTCAACAACCCTCGCAGTCTCCTCTAAGAGATCCACGGTATACAACGCATGATCGCCTACCTCGCGCCAACTGATTGGTGTAAGGCATCTCCGCTCGTAAAGAGCCTCGAATGGCGCCATGCCGATGCTCGAATGATGGCTGTTGTTGTAAGTGAACTCAAAAAGAGGTAAATGATCCTTGCAGGATCCCTTCCACTCTAGAGAACATGTGCGTAAAAGATCCTCCAAGGTCTGTATCGTACGCTCACTCTGTCCGTCCGTCTGAGGGTGATATGCTGAACTCATCTTCAGCTCGGTCTGTAATGCTGACATGAACTGCTGCCAGTAATGGGAAGTGAACCTCGAGTCTCTGTCAGACACTACTTCTCGGGGTATGCCATGTAACCTTACAATGTGCTGTATGTACAATCTGGCCAACTGAGAAGGTGTATAAGTTATGCTAACAGGTATAAAATGGCCTGACTTCGTCAACCTATCAACAATGACCCAAATGGAATCGTGGCCTCCGGTGTCCTTGGCAATCCCGTAACAAAGTCCATCGAAATGCTCTCCCACTTCCACTCAGGAATGGGGAGAGGCTGCAGTAGACCAGGTGGTCGTCTGTGTTCCGCCTTCACCATCTGGCAAGTCAAACACCTGTTGACATGCCCAGCTACGTCCCTCTTCATCCCGTCCCACCAGAAATGTCTGCGAAGATCGTGGTACATCTTCGTACTATCTGAATGAATGGAAGATGCGAACAATGCGCCTCGTCAAGTATGTCTCTTCGTAGCTGCTCATCGTTGGGAAGCACTACCCGACCTGCCTTCCACAGAATCGAATCTGAGACAACAAAGTTGTCAAACTCATCCTTCACCGCCCGCATGTATCTGTCGCGAATTCATGGGTCTGTCTACTGACCTGACACTATACGGTCCCAAAGACTGCTGTACGTAGGAGGTACGGAGATGGGAGAAGACGCACTGTCCTGCGGATGCCAATCCGTCAGTGCTGCAAGTAAGTCCCAAGTGTATAGCCAATTCATCGTACCCTCCGTGTGTGCTCTCCTGCTGAGGGCGTCTGCAACCACGTTTCCCTTACCAGGATGGTAAGAGATCGTGCAATCGTAGTCCTTCAGCAGCTCTAACCATCTGCGCTGCCTCATGTTCAATCCCTTCTGATCAAATATGTACTTCAGACTTTTGTGGTCTGTGAAGAGCTCAAAGTTAACCCCGTACAAGTAGTGACGCCATGTCTTCAGAGCGAAGACCACTGCTGCCAACTCAAGATCGTGCGTGGGGTAATTCCGCTCATGCGGTCTCAACTGTCTCGAAGCATAGGCAATCACATGCCCCCTTTGCATCAGCACTACTCCCAAACCATCACCTGATGCGTCTGTGTAAACCGCGTAGTCTTGTGTACCTGACGGTAGAGCAAGAATCGGAGCTGTAGTAAGTTTCTCCTTCAGTGTCCTGAAGGCCTGCTCGCATGAACTATCCCAAACAAAAGGTACTCCCTTCTGCGTCAAACACGTCAAGGGTAGTACGATCCGCGAAAAGTTGCTGACAAAGCGTCTGTAATAGCTTGCCAACCCAAGAAAACTACGGATCTGTGTCACTATCTTGGGCTGCTCCCAAGACATCACTGCATCTATCTTCGCAGGGTCCACAACGACACCTGCTCCTAAGATGACGTGTCCCAAGAATGAGACCTGAGGTAGCCAAAACTCGCACTTACTCAACTTGGCATACAGTCTATGCTCTCTCAAGGTACCAAGCACTGCTCTCAAGTCGTTCTTATGGTCCCATTCATTCTTCGAGTAAACCGGCACATCATCTATGAACACCACAACAAACTTGTCCAAGTAAGGACGGAACACTCTGTTCATCATGTCCATGAATGCCGCGGGGGCATTCGTCAGTCCGAATGGCATCACTACAAACTCGTAGTGGCCATACCGTGTCCGATAGGCTATCTTCGGGATGTCTGTCTCCCGAATCCTCAATTGATGGTAACCCGAGCGGAGGTCGATCTTCGAGAACACCGAAGATCCCTGTAGCTGATCAAATAGATCATCAATGCGTGGCAGAGGATAACGGTTCTTCATCGTCCTCTTGTTCAGCTGCCTGTAGTCAATGCATAACCGCATGGTTCCATCCTTCTTCCGAACAAAGAGTTCATGAGCGCCCCAAGGCGAAGTGCTCGGCCTCACAAAGCCTAAGTCAAGCAACTCCTGTAGCTGCACCTTCAGCTCTCTCAGCTCTGCAGGTGCCATGCGATATGGAGCCATGGAGATCGGCTGCGTATCGGGAAGTAACGAGATCTCGAACTCGATTTCTTTAACTGGAGGTAGTCCTGGTAACTCCTCAGGAAACACTTCGGGATACTCCGACACAAGTCTAATGTCCTGAGCCATCGGCTCTCTGTCTGTAACCTCCTGAACAAAGGCCAGAAAAGTGTCACATCCCTGATCAACCAGTCGTTGTGCTCTCAGCACTGAAATGTACTCCATCCTAGAGTCCTGCAATGTCCCCTCAAAAGTGAACTCTGTCAAGCCGGGGATCCTGAAGACAACAGTCTTCCTGTAACAATCAACTAAGGCGTGATGTGTAGACAACCAATCCATGCCCAAAATCATGTCAAACTCATCAAGCTGTAGTAGAAGGCAGACCGCAGTCATCTCGTGACCGCCTATGGACATTGGTAGCCCTCTAACTATCTCTGAAATCACGAACAACTGTCCGCCTGGCCCTCGGATGTGAAATGGAGGATCTACGTCCTCCGTGACTCTATCCAATGTGGCTAGAAGCCTCACAGGAAGAAACGAACGGGTAGCACCAGAATCAAACAACACGTGAAAAGGATGGCTCGAAACTGAAACTGTTGGAGTATAAGTTGTATGCGCCTATTGAGTTGTAGCAGGATAAATGGATCCTGGAGAAGATCCATTTACCCCATCCTGTGTTTAGTCCCATACCGCCCAATGGTGGGACTTGGAGGCTCTGGGAAGGCTATATAAGGAGCCCCAGACCTCCTGTACTCATTGAGAAAGTGCAATGCATAACACGCCCATTTGAGGGCTTCTCCCGTGGTTTCATCCCGCTCCTCACGGAGTAGGGCTCCACGTTAAATCCCGTTGTTCATTGTTTTATTTATCTTTTTCCATGTTCGCTTCTGCATATTTATTTTATAACATGGTATCAAAGCGGGTCGATTCTCGAGGAATTTTTTGTTCTTTAATGTTGATTCAGGATTCAAGTTATGGATTTATGTTCATGTTAAAGATCTGTTCATGATTGGAGAAATTTCTAGGGTTTCGTGGAAACCCCAATCACGGCACCAGTCCCTCTATCTCCAGGTCTGCATAGGCTCCGCTATCTCCTTCTCGCACACGAAATGGCGGCGCATCCCCTTGATGGCACACCCTTCGAGCAACCTCTGAGCACCGCCGCATCGACCACAACTGACGGCAGCCCCTGCTGCGCGACCCTTCAACAACGATCCAGCGGGCCTCCTCTCGAGGCGCGAAGCGCCAGCAACAATCCCAGGCAGACAAAGAAGCACCTGGCTGTGTCCTAGCAGGCGACGGGAACCACTCGCGCAGGCGGCGCAGTCCCGCACCTCCACGCCACAGCGGCACCGCCCTGGCGCGCCTCCTTCGGATACGGCGAGCCCCGAAGCCTCCAGACGGTGACCAGACACCGCCGCTCCTGTCGGCTCTACGCGAATAAACCTCCAGGCGCGAGGCGGCGCACCCACTGGCGTGTGATCCCCAGGCCGCGCTCCTCCTCCCCGATTCAACCCGCAGCAGATGCAAACCAGCAGCAGCGTCGTACCATCGCACAAAGCCCAGGCGGCGATTGGCGGCGCACCAAGCCCAATGCATCGAACCAGCAGCAGCAGTGCATCCCGGACGATTGGCGGCGCACCAAGCCCAGGCGGCAAGCCCCCTGCCTTCGACGACGCCTCCTCCTTGCGCGCAAAGGCACAGGCAACCCTGTGCAGCCGCATCTCCCCAGCCAGCGGCGCCCACTCGCGTGAATGGCGCAGACATCCATGGTGAGCTCCATCTGCACATCTTCATGCGCACAAGCGTGCATCAGGCGGATGGCGTTCATCTTCCTCCCGTCCATGGTGGCGGCGGCAGATCCCGAATGGGTAACCCATTCTCTGGAGGCGGCGACACTATCGTTATAAGATTGAGGGTTTCTAGGTAAACCCTACGTATAGCCGCCCATGTGGGATTTGGGATGTACAGGCCCAAGTGGGCCGTAAAAAAATGATAAAAAAAGGGAGAGAAGAAAAGAGTGGGAAGCCAAGGGGGCTGAAAAAAAAAGAAGAAAAAATGTAAAAAAGAGGAGAGAGCAGATATGGGGGTTCGTATCTTTGGGCCCATATAGGCCAAGTTATGTTTAAAAAAAAAGCCGCGTACAAAAAAAACTGTACGTATAGTTTTGAAAAGAAAAAAATGCAGAGGAAAGCCGTAAAAAAAAGAGAGGGTAGACGGCTTAAAAAAATACAGAAAAAAGGAGAGCCGTAAAAAAAATGAAAAGGCCAAAATTCATGATTTGAGAAGCCGAAAAATTTGTAACGGCTTATTTTATTTTCCCCCATTTATGTATCTCTTTGTCTTCTCCCAACTTGGTCGACGTCCATGTTTTCCGACAAGTATGGGAGAAAGGGGGAGTATATGTAGAGTCACATGTCTGTTTATGATCCAGATTCCATATTCAGATGCCAGTCTCCAGACCAGTCAGTTGATCAGACTCTACAGTTTGGTTTCAGACTCGACGATCATTGTTTCCGAGTCTCCAGTTTCAGACACGCACGAGTGTGCGGTCATTTTCAGATGAGCATATGTTGCCATCATCAGTTCGTGGTCCCCATCATTCTTGTTGTTGTTCTGCCAGAGTTTTCATGTGAGCCATAGGGACTCCAGAGCAGAGGACCATTCCCTTGAGGGCAAGGGTTTTCATGTGGTATCATAGGTACACCAGAGCAGTGCACCATTCTCTGAGCCAGATGGGAGAGACCCAGTTCTCCGACAAGGAGACTTTTCAGACTCCATTCTCCAGCGACCGTGGACTCCGACGAGGATTGCACAGCCACGGCTCTTGTTCAGTTCGACCCTTTTCAGAGATGGAGCAGTTGTCCACATCATTGTGGCGGGCCAGAGTACTCCGACGAGGAGACTCATTTCCAGTTGTAGCGACTCTGACAGGCGCAGTTCAGAACGCATGCTCTCCGACGAGGAGAATCATCAGACTCACACTTCAGCCCGTTCGTCCTCCTCACCTGCATGGCATGAGAAGCAACGTCCTCGACTGCAGCAATGTGCGCGTTGGGTTGATATTGTCCGTAGTGTCCTGTAGCGTTGAGTTGAGTTTATTTCTGTTTGTCCAAGCTGAGCATTGCATGCTCCAGCTTGAGGGGGAGTGTTGGAGTATAAGTTGTATACGCCTATTGAGTTGTAGCATGGTAAATGGATCCTGGAGAAGATCCATTTACCCCATCCTGTGTTTAGTCCCATACCGCCCAATGGTGGGACTTGGAGGCTCTGGGAAGGCTATATAAGGAGCCCCAGACCTTCTGTACTCATTGAGAAAGTGCAATGCATAACACGCCCATTTGAGGGCTTCTCCGTGGTTTCATCCCGCTCCTCACGGAGTAGGGTTCCACGTTAAATCCCGTTGTTCATTGTTTTATTTATCTTTTTCCATGTTCGCTTCCGCATATTTATTTTATAACAGAAACCATACCTTTCATGACCGTGGCCGCGAACCGTGCCTGCTCCGCTGTAACTGCGTGAATCTGTCCCTGACGTATAGACCCGGCACTGGATCCTGCTGCACTCTGAGCTGGTCTCTGCTGACCTATGTACTGGGAGCTCCTCCCAGTAGCTCTCGAACGTGGTGGAGGTGGAGGTGGAGGTGGTGGAGTCTGTAGCTGTGGGCACTGGGACCTAACATGTCCCACCTGCTGGCACTGGTGCACCTGATCGCCCTGCTCGGCGTAGAAGATGGACCGGCACTCTCTACGGGTCTCACGCTCTGTGCTCCAAACCTCTGCGACCCTGATGGTTGTGCTGCCTCAAAACCTCTACTGGCCAGTGCTCCTCCCAAAGTAGTCGTGGGGGTCGAGCGAACACTTCCAGAAGAAGCCATCCCTGTCGGACGAAAGCGTCGTGCTGACCGATGTGGTCGGAACTGCCGTCGAGTAGGTCCAAACGACCTCTGTGGTACTGGTGGCGGTCTAAAAGTACTCCCAAAATGTCTCTCGTGGACGTCCTCAATCCGCTCTGCTGCGTCAGTAACCTCGGCGATGGTAGTCAATCTCTGCCCTGCCTACTTCTCGTGAACATCCTCCCTCATGCCACGAACAAACTTTTCCAGATTCTCCTCTGGAAAAGCAGCTGCAGAAGATGTATGGCGTGACAACTCTGTGAAGCGCACAAAGTACTCTCGCGCTGTCATCCTGCCCTGTCTCAGCTCTGCAAACAACCTACGCTGTGTCTCTCTCCACTTCCCTGAGAAGAAGTGGGCTCTGAAGTGGGTCTCAAAGTCTGTCCAAGTCGGCACACGCCCCATCTCAGACACAATAGCCTCCCACCAGCGCTCTGCAAACCCAGTAAGTGAGAACTCCGCAAAGGGTAACCACGACTCTGGTGGTGCCTGAATCATCCTGAATACTTTCATCACTGTCCTGAGCCACTGCTCAGCTTCGTCAGACGTACCCGTGCCCTGGAGCCTGGGTACTCCAGCTCTCTGGTAGGATGTGAAGACATCATGATGTCTCGGTGCAGTAGGAAGAACAAACCCTGTGACCTCTACTCCTGCTACAGGCCCTTGACCTGCCTCAGCTCTGTCGGCTCCTGACTCCCTCGGAATCTCTACCTCAGGATGCTGGTGAATCTCCTCAGAGAATAGATGCTCAGCTCTAGTGGACTCATCCCTGGATGGGTGGTATGAGGAGTCAGACAACTCCTCCATCCTCAGCTCCATCCCAGTCTGGCGCTCAGCCAACTCAGTCTGCTGGGCAAGTATCTGGTCCTGTCTCTGTCGCAGATCGGCGAGTGCGGCTAACACCTGCGCCATCTCTCCTGGCAGATCACGAGCTACTCGTGGTGCCATGCTAATCCTCCCTGTATCGGATCATAGCATAGTTAAGCACACTTTAGGAAATAATCAGTTGTACTATTTCTCCTCTTGGGATTCTTATTTGAATGAAATGTTCTGGTGACTCGTGGTTACATAAATCTTATGAATGTCAAAAAAATTTTCCCATTCGGCTTCATGAGACGTCAGAAGACTCTCGTTATTCAAAACTCAAGCTATTATGTTATGCGAAAACGTGTATCGGGGTAAATCTGCTCTGATAGTAGTGGCAGTCTACCTCGATATGTTTGGTTCGCTTATGGAAGGTTGGATTGTTGGCCATGAACAATGCGGCCTGGTTGTCGCATTGGAGATGCATAGGAAGAGGCATCTCAATGGCTAAGTCAGTCAGAACTGATCCAACCAACATAATCTCTGTGATGCATTGTGCCATAGCTCTATACTCTGATTTGGCACTCGATCAGGCGACAACTGTCTGCTTCTTGCTCTTCCATGATGCTAATGAATTCCCTACAAATACTGTAAACCCGGAAGTTGACTTCTTGTCCTTGGAGCATCCTGCGTAGTCTGCATCTGCGCAATCTGTAATAGCAAGGGATGCGCCTTTGCTAAATAAAAGACCCATATCGGGTGAGGTCTTCAGATACCTCAAAATCATATGGATTGCATCCATATGGGTCTGTCTTGGCTGATCTATGATCCGACTCACTTTGCTTACTGCAAAGGTATGTCTGGCCTAGTGATGGTCATATATAGCAGCTTCCCAACTAGCTCTCTATATCTCCTCTTATTGACCTCATCAATGTCGTCATCATAGAACTTCATACTCGGGTCCATGAGAGTAGTTGCTGGCTTACAATCTACCATACATGTCTCTGATAGGAAATCTCTAACATACTTCCTCTGGGTGATCATAATACCTCGCTGATTCCGGGCAAACTCCATTCCAAGGAAGTAGTGTAGACTACAAAGGTCCTTGGTCACAAACTACCAACCCAAAAAATTCTTAGCTGCTTGAATCCCCTGTGCATTATCCCGTGTAATGATGTCATCGACGTATACCAATATAGCAACAGTGCCCTTCTGGGACCTTTGAACAAATAAGGAGTGATCTGCTGTGGATCTCACGAATCCCTTCTGCTTAAGGCCATAGATCGCTTTATGAAGTCTGCATACCTTCTGAGACTCCCCCTCAGCAACGAACCCAGGTGACTATTGCATGTACACTTCCTCTTAAAGATCACCGTAGAGGAAAGCATTTGTCACATCAAGCTAGTACAGAGGCCAATCCTGTGTCACAATGACAAAGAGAAGAACCCGAGTGTGGAATGTCGAGCTACGGAAGAGAAAGTGTCCTAAGAGTCCACCCCATCGGTCTGGGTGAACCCACGAGCTACAGTCGTGCCTTGTAGCGATCAATGCTGCATCCTACAATAGATATGTCTGTAGGAGTTGTAACAGTACTCCACGTGCCAGGAGATTGTAAAGCAGGCATTTCTGCTTCCATAGCCAAACACCATTCGCTCACTTCGAGTGCCTCCTGATATGTGCTTGGGATTTCAACAACGGATAATCCCATAATAAATTTCTGTAAATATGGCGAAAGCCGCTCCCGAGATACCTGACCTGTAATGGGGTATCACACACGTAAACATTTGTCTTTTCGCAAGGCGATGGACCACCCTAAATCATTTTCTGCTGGTGGTTCTGACTCAACCTGTATATCTGCATGCTCATCCCGTACGTCATGTACGCCACTAGTTCCATCAGTCAAAACTAGGTTATCAAAATTTACCTGGGGCGTGATGGATGCTGGGGAGGGATTTGGAACATGGAGTACAAGTTGAGGTATATGTGTATGTGGAGGTGGGAGAATAATACCATCCTCAGACTCAGAGGGACTCATCTTGTCACCTGTAGGAGAGTAGTACATAATGGACTCCAAGAAGGTGATGTTATATAATATTTTCCCCGTATATAATCAAAACACCGATAACCCTTCTGAGTGCGAGAGTAACCAACAAACATACATTTGACAGCTTGAGGAGCAAGCTTGTCATGACCAGAACGAAGGATATAGACAAATGCCACGCATGCAAATACTCGTGGGATAAGAGAGAAGAGGTCCTTATCGGAAAAAGCAAGAGCAAATTGTGCCATTTCACCCAGGATTGTGGAGGGCATTCGGTTTATGAGATAACAAATTGCCATCACAACATTACGTCAAAAAGAATGTGGAGCCCTACTATGTATGAGGAGAGTCCTGTTGATATCTAGAAAATGTCTGTATTTGTGTTCTGCCATACCGTTCTGTTTAGACGTATAAGGACAAGTAGTCTGATGAATGATGCCCCGTGAGCTAAAAAAGTGTGACAAATGTGTAGTACACAACTCAAGTGCTTTATCCGAACGAATGTATTTTATTGAAGTAGATAAAATATTTTTGATTTCAACAATAAAATTTTGAATAATAGTACTCCCCTCAGACTTCTGCTTCAAAAGAAAGGCCCAGGAAAGTATGGAGAAATCATCAACACAAACAAGATAATAGCTGTCCCGGGTGATCAGTTTACGACTTGGACCCCACATATCCAGATGAATTGGACCCTATAAATCCATGAAATAAATCACGAACAGAAGGGTTCGTGAGATCCACATGCAGTGCTTGGAGACGACGCTAGGTGCTACTGGGGGTGCGGCGTTAGGTGCTAGCGGCTGCTTGGGTGGCGACACTGCCATTGGGAGCAGCCAATGGCGTCGTTGTGCTGCTGGCGGCTGTTGCAGCTGCGACGCTACCACTGGCGGCATGCGGAGTTGCTGCGCGTAGAGGGTTGACGTGCGGAAAAGCGAGAGCGGATGGTGGGGGTTAGGGTTTTGGCTCTGGGCTCCGATCTAGGATCGCTGCTCTGATACCATGTGGAAGAAGAATACTTGTTGTTTATTCATAGATCCCAAGGGTTCTCTTATATAGAAGAGAGAAATCCTAGTGTGTAAATTACATACTACGGACAAAAGAAATAAATAACTGTAAAACAGTGATATAACATAAAAGCTCTCCAACAATACACTCTGACATGTGAGTACGAAGTAGCCCTCTCTATATTAGATCTCTAGTGTAGTGGCATTCAACTTCCATATGTTTGGTGTGCTCGTGGAACATGGGGTTGTTGGCTATATGCATCGTTGCATGGTTGTTGCATCTGAGCTGCATGGTATTGCTAGGAGTGATATGAAGATCGGTGAGTATGGATCGCATTCATACTAGTTCCGTTGCTACGTGAGCCATGGCTCTCAACACTTGCGCGTGAGACTACTATTTTTTTTCTTGCTCCTCCAAGTAACTAGATTTCTTGCCAAGTGCAAAAACATGTAGTGAATTTTTTTGTCTATCGTGCATCCTTTATAGTCTGCATTTAAATAAGCCACGAGATCGAAGTTGTTGTCCTTAGTGAATAATAAGCCTTTCCCTGGGGATGATTTGATGTACCTTAAGATCATCAGGCATGCATCGAAGTGGGCCGAAGTAGGAAAATCCATGAATTGACTCAGTTGTTGGACAACGAGATATATATTTGGTCAAGTGATGGTAAGGATACAATAATTTACCCACTAGTCGCATATATCGACCAATATCTTCAGTAGCCCCTTGCATAGATGCGTCCTTCATGATCCATGGGTATTTGTGATGGCTTGGATCCTAGCATCCATGTTTCCTGAAGCAGATCAGTAGCATACTTTTGGTGGGACATAACTAATCCTCGCTTGGATCTAGCTATTTCAATCTCCGAAAAGTATTTTAATGGCCCCAAGTCTTGATCACAAATTATTTTGCTAATTGCATCTTTAATTCTATAATGCCATCAGAGCATAGAAGGCCATATCGATATCATATCGGTCTGCCCGGAGAAGCATATATCGGGATATCTCGCAGATATATCGACGATATCGGTGGAAATGTCGGAAATGGCTTAAAAATAGCATTTTTGTCGTTTTTTCATAAATTAAGATTATCCAAGATATTAAAACAACAAATAACCTACAAATACACACTTATATCATACATACCGGTCATTTATACCCCATATACCGCACATACCGATCATTTCGAACATATCGATGTTCATGTTGATTCCTGACTTATAGATATTGGAAATGGAGTTTGTCCAAGTTCCTAAAACACTAAATAACTTACAAATATACTCGTAGATCACACATATCGATCATCTATGACCCTTATATCGCACATATCGAACATATCGCGGGTACTGTTAGTTGTTGACCTATATATATTGGAAATGGAGTACATCCAAAACTTATATTGCAATACATATTATGTATAAACAATATGTTTGACCTATTTTTTAGAACCAAACAAATAAGGAGCATAATAACATTTTTAAAAGAGACATAATTCATAATAATATTTTTGGAAGGGGAAGAAGATGAATAAAATCGATTAGATACCCCAAACTGAAGAACCATTGTATGCACTCCTCCTGTCGCACCATACCCTACCAGACGGGGGTCTCGCACCAACCCTATATAAAACATGATGTGTTCTATTACTAGGAGCAACAAAATAAGTAGTGAAATCAAGCATACAAGGCTATTATTCATTAATATATAGATATCGATGAAATTTCGACAATATTGGTCGATATCCAGGATATTTTGTACTGAATCTAGCCATTTTTGACCGATATGGGCTGATATGGCGATATATTGTTGATATATCAGTCATATATCGCCGATATCATGGTAAATGCATATGCCCCCTGATATCGATATCCCCTTCCTCTCGTTACCAATATATCGGCGATATATCGCCAACATATCGCGATTTGGCCTTTTATGCATCGGAGTTATCTCCTGTGAGGATGATGCCATCCACATAGACAAGTATTGCCACGGTCCCTTTTCCATCCACCATAAATGGCCTTTTGCATAGTAAGCGAACTTTCTGACACTCCCCTTGAACCTCGAAGAAGAGAGGTTGTTGCATGTATACAATCTCTCGAAAGTCACCATATAGGAAGGCGTTCTTGGCATCAAATTGATGCAAGAGCCAATCAAGCTGCATTGTAACAACCATGAGAATCCATACTGTAGATAAGGGGGCAACTGGAGAGAAAGTGTCGAAGAAGTCAGCATCATAGGTCAGTATGAACTCCTTCTCTGCTAGTTGAGCTTTGTAGTGAGCTATTGACCTGTTGGTTTTTACTTTATTGTTGACACCTATCTGGAGCCAACAATCATGTTGTTGCCTAGTGGATCAACAAGCATCCATGTATTTTGAGAGATCAATGCAGACTTCTCTTCTTCCATTGCTAAGTGCCACCTAGAATCACGAAGTGCCTCAGCATGAGTACGAGGAAGACTAGTATTGGTGATTGCATGGGCGAATTATCTGTGGGAGCCAAGTCCAAAGGACACAACAACTGAGGTAGGATGCTTGGTATATTGTCTGGTTCACTAATGCAAAGCTATTGGAAGACTGAAGTTCAACTACATCATCCATTAGGCCGATGGTGGTACATGCATTTGTATCCATGGATATAAAAGTGCCATTGATATATAAAAACTCAGTTGATGGAGATATATCTGAGGGGATGGTGGCAACTTAGAAGGAATGTCTTTGCGTAGTAGTCCTGTAAAGATCAATATATGGAATAGGAAAGACAAAATAAGTATAAGATTGTGGGTGAGGTACATGTGTTCCAAACCTGGAGTAGAAGGGGATGGACTCAAAGTGAAACATCCGCGCTTATGCATTGCTTTCTGGATCGAGGGTCATAGCATTTATAACCATTCTGATTCCTAACGTACCCTTGGAAAACACATTTCACTGCTTTGGCAGCCAGCTTGTCCTTGCCAGGATCAAGCAAAGGAACAAAAGTGTCACACCCAAAGACCCTTGAAAGAACATGAAATACCATCTTTTGGGGAAATAGGACTTTAATAGGTAACTGCTCGTTAATGGTGGTAGAGTGCATACAATTAATAAGATATGTGGCAGTAAGAACGACATCACCCCAATATATAGATGGAACATGATAGTCTATGAACATCAAGGATGTGTCTATGTTTTGTCTCATCTACTCCATTCTATTGGGATGTATGAGCACATGTGGTATGATGTAAAATCCCATGTGAAGATAGAAACGGCAACATGTCATGAGAAATGAATTCCCTATCATCATCAAATCGGAGAGCTTTGATAATGGTACCAAACCAAGTCTTTATTTAGTTTATAAAACAAATAATAATATGAAAAACATCCGATTTACTTTTTAAGGACATGACACACGAAAAAAATCATCTATAAGAACCAAATAGTTTCTATTTCCCAGATGATTAGGATATTGACATGGCCCCCAAACATCCAGATAAGCAAAAGCTCAAAAAGACTCCTGGAATGGATGGTACCAGATGAAGAAAAGAGACTCCTGTGGTGCTTCTTCAATTGGCGGGCCTCACAAGTCTAGGATGACAATGAGAGGGAACCGGGGAAGGACATTGATGCAGCGTGGAAACGAAATATAGGGCCGCATATTTATTTAATTTTAGCCGTTAATTTTATTTACGTTTATTTGAGTTGTCGCAATTTTAATTAAATAAACGAGATCGCCTGTGATCTCAATCAATTAGTTAGTTAACGATTTGAATTCTAAATTAGTCGGTTAGTCAGTTAGAGTCAATTTAGGATAGTTAGTTTGAATTTGAATCTGAGTTTATATTTTTGTAATCTCATCCCTCTTGTATAAAGGGATGATAGGTTAGAGTTTTAATCAGTTCAGTTGATTACAAATTTGAGATTTATTCTCTCTCTCTCATCTCTCTCTTCTTCCCTACGCGATCTTCGCGCTTTTCTCTTCTCCAACCCCTCGTGTTCCCGACGAGCTTCTCTCCTCAACCCCTCCAATTTATTCTCCACCGAAATCCACCAACAAAAAATATTTTTTTCGTCACGCAAAATCCGTTTTGCATCATTTGGTATCAGAGCATGGCCTACAGATTGTCCTCACGATCTGACGATCCGTTCAGACGTTCACGCGAACAAAAATCCAAAGGATCTCGCTCTAACGATCGTGCATGGCGTGCCGAGGTTAGACAAACATTATCGAATATGCTCCAAGTTCTTTCACAGAGTAGGGAGTCATTGACGCGACAACTAGATGAACTCATTGCCAAAAAGGCCGGTGAAACTTCTGTCCAAGTTCCTGATGAAGAGAGCCAAGAAAATTATGCCGACAACGACGCACTGCTCGCAGTCCAGCACCTCCCAGATCAGCCACCATCGCCAATATCGCCCCCGACAACAGTTCCAGCCCCGCTGCAGCCCAACCTTGTCAGCCCCACACCCTCGGGCCCCCTTCTCGCAGCCCCTGCGGCTCCAGCCCAGCCCCCAGCCCCGCCAACGCCTTTCCCCACCCCCGCGACTCCTGCGGAACAAACCCCAAAACCCGAGCCTGCCTTTCCCACCCCCGCAAACCCTGTAGCCCAAAAGCAAGCCCCCCGGGTCCTCCCGGCCACCCCGACTGCTCGCCCCAGTCCCCACGCCGCCACCCTCCCTCCCCTCCCTGCGCAAACCGCCCCCCTCCTGCGCGTATGGGTGTAAACAGACCGAACATGAGCGAACCTATATTTTTTAGGTTCGGTTCGTTTATTTAATCGAGCCTAAACTTGTGTTCAGGTTCGGCTCGTTTATTTTTGAACCGAATCCGAATCGAACCTCTTTTTAAACGAATCGAACCTAAGCGAATATCGAACTTAAGAATTCTCTAATAAGAGGGAGTGAAAAGAATAGAAATGGAAATATATATGTGTATTTACAGTTAGAATAAATATTCATTTAGTTTTTTTCTTTATCTAACTCATCTTCATCTTTTGAAAAAATTATATTAATAAGGATTCATCTCTTTGAAAAAATTATAATCATAATATATTTTATATCTATTCAGATGGGGATAAGGAATAAGAATAATGCGGAGATATTCGATAAGTAATGTTTGTACTTGTTCTGTTGATTTGAAGATAAAGAAGGGAAAAGTAGTAGAATATAGATGATAGATGTTGTAAACACGGCGTGACTATTTATTTTTGGATAGTTTTTACCGAGATAAAACCTAGTTATCCCGTAAATATCTAGTTATCTCTAGACAAAATTCACTTACCTTGGGATAAAAACCACTCATCTCAAAATAAGTCCTTCTACGGATAAGGATTTATAAATATGTATATGTGTATGTTTATCGAGCTTTTAACGAATCGAACCTGAGCGAACCTATGATTTTTAGGTTCGGTTCGTTTATTTAATCGAGCGTAAACTTGTGTTCAGGTTCGGTTCGTTTATTTCCGAACCGAATCTGAATCGAACTTTTAGCGAACCGAACCTGAGTGAATATCGAACTTGAGAATTTTCTTAACCCCTACCTGCGCGCCCCTCCTCGCGACCCCACTTTCCCCTCTTCCGCCAACCTCCATTGCCCACGCTCCCTCACGAACCCGCCACCCTCCCACGCGCTAATCTACGTTCCTCCGGCTCCCCTCGCCGCTAACCCTCCCCGCATACCCCCCCTCGCCGCCCGCCCCGCAACCATTCCTTCCTCGCCGCCGCGCCCCGCCTACCGCTTCCCGAGCCGCCCCCACCTCCCCTGCAGCAACGCACCTGACCCTGCCTACGTCCTCAACCGTCCAACAACCAGACCGCCGCCTACGCACCGTCTAACGGTCTCGAGGCTTTGCCGCTGCCCTTAGCGCTTCCCGCACGACCGCCATCAAACACGGTGCCGCCGATGCCCTATGGGAGTCGAAACCCTAGTATGGGTTGAGACCTCCTCTCGATGGAAAATAACTTGGAACAATTGCAGATCAGACCCCCCTTGCAAATGTTTTAAGTCAAAGGGGAAACTCAAAAACTCCTCTTAGGAAATTTGTTTATGTGAAGGGGTGCGAAAATTGCAACCAAACCCCCTGTGGCAGAAATATTTAAAAAGTGCTGAAAAGAGGAAATTTGGGAATCCTCCTTATCCAAATAGGACTATGACCTTGGGTTTCACCTATTTAAAGGCCCCATGGCTTCATTAATTGGACACATCCCCTCCTCTCCTCTCCTTGTGCTATTGCTTTACTATGGGCTCTCCGCAGGCCGAATTGATCGTTATGAAGATGCCCCATCAATTCTTCGAGCACCACGTCAATGGGGCGAAATCCGGATGGACGCCCGCCTATGCGCCACACCTGCTCTTCCATCACGAAATCCACGTTGCCAACGCCCGCATCGCGCACGTGTGGATCCCACCATTCGCTCCACACCAATTCTTCCATGGGATGACTGAGACCGCGGGGTCAAAAGTATCAACCTCCAAGCCTGCAGATCCAACAATTCGTCGGGAGACGAATTCTTAAAAGCGGAGGAGAGTTGATGCAGCGTGGAATCGAAATATAGGGCCGCATATTTATTTAATTTTAGCCATTAATTTTATTTACGTTTATTTGAGTTGTCGCAATTTTAATTAAATAAACGAGATCGCTTGTGATCTCAATCAATTAGTTAGTTAACGATTTGAATTCCAAATTAGTCGGTTAGAGTCAATTTAGGATAGTTAGTTTGAATTTGAATCTGAGTTCTATTTTTGTAATCTCATCCCTCTTATATAAAGGGATGATAGGTTAGAGTTTTAATCAGTTCAGTTGATTACAAATTTGAGATTTATTCTCTCTCTCTCTCTCATCTCTCTCTTCTTCCCTACGCGATCTTCGCGCTTTTCTCTCCTCCAACCCCTCGTGTTCCCGACGAGCTTCTCTCCTCAACCTCCAATTTATTCTCCACCGAAATCCACCAACAAAAAAATATTTTTTTCGTCACGTAAAATCCGTTTTGCATCAGACATGAATCGGCTTCTAAAGAGAAAACCGACCTAGAAGTTGATACCAGAGAGCACTAGAAGAAGCAGAGGCGAAGACCCAGAGTAAGAAATATTCCATATGGTTGGACAATATGGTAGACATCTCACACCTCCTTTTTCACGATCCTCGTCAATCATCCTCCTAGTCAGTATGCCCATAAACACACAAGAAATAGTGTCACATATAGCTTGCTAATTGAGCTCCTTGCGAATCCAACTGACAGACAATAGTCTGATTAGAAATGCATGGACAAATAAAACATTATTAAACTTGATATTCGATGTGAGATGGACATCCCCTTTTCCCTTAATAGGGGAAAATCTGTCATTTGCGACCTGCACATTTCGTGAGAGGGAGGGACTTGGCGCATCTGATGGAGAAGGTTTTGTTCCCCACATAGGTAGGTGGAGGCACCTGTATTAATCTACCATTTATATTCGTAAATTTTTGGGTTGAGCCAACACAGATACATGTACGAGCAACAACAACAATATCGGGTTGATCATTTTGATGTAAGGGCCTAGGTACTCCCATGGATGCAAAAAACGGTCTAAACGACTGTTTAAACGTATGCGATGCTCGACCGAATTATTTAACCAAAATCGGGTCCATAAACGGTCAGGCAACATAAACAGTCTTAAACGACCGTTTAAATGGCCTTAAGCGGCCTTTTAAACAGCCTGAAACATCTTTTTAAGACCATGGATCTACTTTCTTCAAAGGATCACCATTATCCATTGGCTTGTGAACCGTAGACATGTGCGGAGAATGACTGTAGCAGAAATGAAAATGCTAAGATGGATGTGTGGACACATACACGTAAAGATCGGATTCAGAATGACACAATCAGAAAGAAAGTTGGTGTAGCTCCGATCGAGGATAAGATGCGAGAAAATCGCTTAAGATGGATTGGTCATTTGCAAAGAAGATCAACTCATGCACCAGTTAGGAGATACGAGTGTTGGGATGTTGAGCTGCTAAGAGAGGGCGAGGACGACCTAAGAAGTGTTGGAAAGAGACTATACAAAAGGGATCTTAGTTTTGTGGATATAAGCCTGTGATTGATCCACGATAGATCT
Organism: Ottelia alismoides; assembly: GCA_037367405.1. NCBI lineage: Eukaryota > Viridiplantae > Streptophyta > Magnoliopsida > Alismatales > Hydrocharitaceae > Ottelia > Ottelia alismoides. The sequence goes on along the minus strand of JAZKJV010005320.1, from coordinate 3,168 downwards.
GAATGGAGGCGAAGAATCCACGTAGCTGACCCTATTTAATTGTGGGAAAAGGCTTTGTTGTTGTATCACCATTATCCATGGATTTTTAGATTCATGCTATGAATTGTAATTGTTTATCTTGTCTATTATGATATTTGGCTATGCATTCTAGTTATGTTATTTATTTTGACATTTGGATGAAACATTTCCTTGAATTTGACAATATTTTATCTATATCATGAATCTGTAATTATATTTTTCTTATTTATTTATACTTTTTTATTAATTATATGTATGTAATATTTTTTTTATTAATTAAAAATGCAAAACCGCATAACCAGTTTAATTTTCGTTTAAACTCCCGCATACCGTTTAATCAGTAATCAGTGACCCCACCGACTGAATACCGCATATCGCTTTTTGCAGCCATGGGTCTGATTAGCAAAGTCCTCTCTAGGAACAATGATTGGGGGGTCATCACCCTTAGTAGTGGTGGCTCGAGCAGAAGGATTAGAATAACCTTGTTTGCTGAAGCAATTGACTTTAATGTCCTTGAATTTGTTGCAGTAAGTGCACTGGATGGTGCTTCTGCCTCGACATGTTCTGAAGCGACCTTCACGCCCATGACTCCTATATGATGCATGACCTCCTCGTTCGGATGGGGCAACAAGTGCAGTCATATGGTCCTGAACATTAATAACAACTCCAGTAATAGGGACAGTAAGGAAACTTAGGGTATAATAGGTCTCCTTAATGGTCTAGAGGATATGAGCAGTAATCATCTGGTCGTGGGTTGCAGCGTAGCACGAATTGAGACCAGTCAGAAAAACCAACATAACCATGTGGTGGTGACATTGTTTTAAAAAGCACTGCTCGAGGCATTTTTTGACGAAAAATGCCTCGAGGCTTAAGCCTTACCCATAAGTTATGAGGCGTATGTTGCAAGGTACTGTGAGGCGTATGAGGTGGTGAGGCGGTCGAGGCGAGGCGGAGGTGTAAGCCTCAAGCGCGGGGCTTTTTTTATTTTTGGATTATGTGCTTTGCACATGACCCTATTTTCCCTTAAACATTATATATTTTTATGCTAGTGTTTTTGTTTCCATATTAAACCCTATAAATAGGTCCATACAAAGAGAAGAGATTGCTTGAAACAAACAAAGTTCGATGATCTTGTATGCATCTTTTTCAATTCATCATATTGCATCCACACATACTATTGTACATAACGTATTCGGTTGTGTTTGAATTGTAATTTGTAATAAAATTTTTATACTAGTTGCTAGTTTACAACTTGATGTTGTTCTTTGGGTTTTCTTAAATTATTATCACATGTATGAAGAAGCATTATTGAAAAGAAACACATGGAGAAAAATAATTATTGCATTTTGCTATGAATAGCGGAAGCAATCATGCACAAATAGTGACCTAATATTAGTTTTTTTGAACTTTGATGTTTTCATCACTTATGTGTTGTATCTTTTACTAATGTGATTGTTTTTGAATATGTTTTTGGCAAAACTGAATAATATTATCTATATTATTGTATTTTGCTTAATTTTAATTTTTCTTTCCAAAAATTAAGGCTTAATATTATATATATTAATGTATTTTGCTTAATTTTTATTTTTCTTTCCAAAAAATTGAGGTTTACGCCTCAACCGCCTCGGGGCTTATGCCTCGCCTCACATTTCAGGAGAACATCTTGGACCGCCTCGTGTTTTTATAAACCTTGCTGGCGGTGTTGCTTCTGTGTAGGGCAGGTGCATCCTGGAATACATGCATTGTATGATTCAAATAAAGATTTCATGAGAGAGAAGTAATCAGCTAGGGAACGACTTGCTTCATATTCATCATGTCAAAATATGTATGGTACATTTTGTTGGAGTTCTTTTCTTGACTGGATGGTGGGGGGGGGGTGTGATGACCATAGGGCATTGTGGGAGGTGTTGGCAACGATCTGGGAGGGGGCTGAAGGGGTTGGCTGTGGTTTGGGTGGGGGCTAGAGGGGTTGATGATGGTATGGAAAGGTAGCATGATGTTTTGCTGACGATCCAGGAGGGAGTTGGAGGGGTTGACGGTGGTCTGGGGTGTCGGTTGCGATCTGGGAGGGGACAGGAGGAGGTGGCAGTGATCTGGAAGGTGTCTGGAGGAGGTGGCGGGATGGTTGGGAATGATCTGGGAGGGAGTTTCGGTGGAAGAGACGGTGATTTTGAAGGTCAGGGGGCGGGGTGCGCTGCGTGGCGGAAGAGGTGATGGAGCAGGAGGTTGGAAGCGATAACATTGAACAATGTCGTCGGAGGAGGGGTCGACGATGCCATTGAAGGGGGGAGGGGGCAATTATTGTTATGACATGGAGAGAGGGGGAGATGGAGGGGTGGGGACAGAAAAACCCATTCTGATACCAAGTAGAAATCAGACTTTATATTTCATGAATAAAATAAAACCACATGGCTCCTTGTATAGTTGGAGTCCTAGGGTTAGGATTGCAGAGTGTATTAGGTTTCGTGTTTATAACTCAGTATTCAACATATAACGATGCATGACCATTACTAATTAACAAGTGAAGGGGATAAAAGTTCATTCTTCCTTAATTTGGGAGGCATGGGCAAAGAGTGTTTCGGAATTTATTATTGCAAAAATGTAAGAAATGGAATTGATAAGTTGGTGTAGAGTTGACAAGGGTTGCTTCTATTGTTGATAAATGAAGATCATCTCATGGAATGTTCTTGGCCGGTACATCCAAACAAACAGAAGGTGGTTGGACTCTTACTTGAGGCATGGAAGGTTGATGATGTTTGCATGCAAAAAACAAAGCCTGAGGCTTTGGATAAATTTTTGTGGTGGAGTCTAAGGGGATCCCACCTCATTTAATGAAGGCCTATGCCATCAACAAGTGCTTCGACTGGTATTGTAATTTGTTTTGGGGGAGATTTAACAGAGTTGATGAACTTGGTTTGTGACACCAAAGCTTAATTGGTTCTACTTCTATTGAGAAGGTGCTCTGATGGTTTCCTCTTGTTGGTTGCCACAATTTATGGTCCCTCAAGAGCTCCTTCTTTGATGAAGATGTGGAATGAGCTTAGACTAAGGCAGGCTCATTTTTTGGATTCGGACTAGCTTGTAACTAAGTAGTGACTTTAACATCACGTTGCTGTCTGCGGAATGACCTTAACAAGGGTGGAATGGAAC